>JABXWE010038084.1:0-11837 GCA_014611495.1 Limonius californicus
ACCAAAATATAAAGATCTGGTATGATACCAGATTCTAATATTCAAATTGAAACGAGCTTTTGGGAGAATGTGTTTCTTTATTTATCGGAAAACGGTAACTTAGTAAGCAATAACAAAAACATATCAACCCCAAACAAGGCAACCCGATAAATGTAGTGCACGCGCACTGCAGTACACATTCTCATCTTTCATAACGTAATTACTGAGGTCTTACGGGACCGTAAAATGTTAAGGTATGCGAAGATCCATGTAAAATATTTCGCCTAACTTTTTTTTGCCAAATAATTTTGATGAAACAAATATATTGCTATGTACAGTTCCCTTCGGTAATTGTACTAGTGATTTGCAACTTATAAATCAATGTTCTCACACCTTGCAGTAATACCTCGGCTTTAACTTCTTATCTCTGGGTTTCGTGGCTTCCTTTTATGTTTCTATACTTCAGAATATACTCGTACACTTCAATAAAATAGCCAATTCCATAACTTTATTTAATTGAACAAATATTACATCGACCAAAACGTTAATTGCCAAATATGATACGTTGTATGTAGATTTAATAAAATTTGCTTGCTCGGGTGTGATTTACTGGGTGAAGCCCGATCACACCTCCGCCTGATTCAAATACTAGAACTTGAATAATTATTTTTTTTAACCCTTGTTTATCCATTACCCTAACAACCCTCTCATTTATGATATTTATCCTATTGGAGTTCACTCTCTTATCACGTGTTATGCGTTCACGTTGTTACTCTGCAAATCTAATGATTCCAATGCCACCTTCAAGAAGACAAACATTTTACAAATTTATAAATACATAAATACCTAGTTAAGAGATGCATAAATAAAGTATGCTCTTATACTTGCATGCTGTGCAGCGATGGTACCTCCATGGCCTGCTCATATATTTATCGTAACAATATATGTTCGGTTTCACCACAAATTTTTGTTTTTCAGGTGCTATTTACACAGATATTTCAAGGCTCAACTTCTGCTGAATATTGTAAGTCGCCTGGCCGATTCAGTTATTTTAAATGTTACTAGTAATTAAATTTCTAGTAAAGTGTGTTGCTTACGCGTTTTGAAATGTTGATAGTTTACTTTACGCAATCCTGAAATTAAACCCGTTTGCAGAAAACCGTTGTAAAGAAAAAAATGTTAGAAACTACTCGCTGAACCACATAAATAATTAGAATGTTTAAAATGTGTGCGTTTTTGAGTGAGTGGCGTGTGTTATTTTCAGTTTTAATTTCCTGGGAATTTAAAAACTTCCAGTTAATTTAAACAGCTGGAAGCAGTCAAAAACAGTATCTATCTCGGAAAGGCAGTAAAAACAGATTGATAGCCTCACGACTCTTTTACCAAATAAACCAATTTTTTCATAAAACGTTTGCATTTCCAATACTTTCAAACGATCGCCTTGTTAATTTTTACCATCTGCTGGGGTTGCACTATTTCAAAAGCAAAAACATAGACAGTAGTTCCTTATGGAAGAAACTTGTTCCTGGTTTCCTCAAATAGAAAGTTTGTATACTTTTTAGTAGACCACCTAGTTCCGTTCTATCTGCATGCAACATCGATTTCTGCATGTTTAACGAGGGTGCCCCAAATGTAAATGGATTAGCTTTGATGAACTCTCTTAGATAAATTCCATAATGAATAGAAAATTGATGAACGGCCCAACCTAGTTAACAGCTTTAATCAACTGTCTATTTTTGTACCAACACTGAAATTGCTTTCTGCTTTAACGAAAAGTGTTACGAGCTCGAAACGGGCAAACACCGATTTTGTAAAAATTAAATGAGCGACTGTACCGTTAAAGTACCTCAACATTTCCAGTTTGTTATTACAGGTGAACGAAACTATAATAAACTAGTCATACTTAGAATTTTGCAAACAAATGTTTCGGACGTTACTCAGACCTTTCTGTGCTCCAGTGCGACTAGCTTTTACGACTTCCTTATTATTATACGTTCCATCTTCATACAGGGAAACAATGTTGCTCATTGAATAATGGAATTCCATAATGGTCAATGGCCATAAAGCAATTAAGTGTCGCGATAACTAAGCAATTCTTCACACATGGCCTCTGCGTACATGTATGCATGTAAATGCAGTTGCCCACTGCATATATATTCTGATGTTTTGCTTAGCCGCATGCTGCAACCAAAGAGAGGATCACAGAAAAGGGCAATTTAGGGGGGAAAGAGCGAAGTAGAACCACTGGCAACATTCCGCGCCGTACAGAAATAGAGCGTCCTGACGACCACAGCATGAACAGTTTACACAGTGGTGTAGATTAAGGGAACTGGAACTGCATACACGTTTAAACTGGCAGCAAATAAAAGTTTGTTGGTGCAAATAAACACAGAAAATTCTACACACTTTGAAACACAACAACAATTTGAAAGTTTCAAGTTAAACATTTCAGACAATCAACAATTTATGATTATACGCTTTTTAAATTATAGTTGATGGCTTGTAAACGTATTTGTTAAATAATACAAAACTAGCTGAACTCTTGGGCTACGCTCCACGTCTTGTCTGGTAGTTTCCTTAAAAACATATAAATAAGCTGTGCAGACATGTGGGATATGAAATTAATAAAATAATGTACTGTTGAAGAAATAGTTCGCTTTGTTTTTTTAAAGGAACATCCTGCAGATTTTTATATTGTGATAATATTCTGATGATGTTTCTATGCTTTTCTTATAAAACATCCCTATATTTTTTTATTAATGGGTTCCTCTGTTTGTTATCTCAATATTTTAATTTCTTGTATATTGCTACGATTTTGTATTTCTCTGACAGCTTTTTTTATTGATTTTATAGGGGGCGGAAGGTGTATGTTAAGGGTCAAAACACCTATAAAGGTTGTCTTCCCATAATGCGCTTGAATAAATTATTAATGATAAATATTTGCTGATCTTTGTTGTTTTTCTTAGGTATTTTATGGACCAATTTCAAGGACGCACTACCTGTGTATATTAGTTTCAAGACGATACAAGTTTGATATCGGACCTTACGCGTAGATATTCAAACGATAAGGAATTCTAGCATAAGCATTCGATGGTTGCAAACAATGCGTAACTGCTAACTAATCAATTAATGCTTATTTAATTATTATTGAAATCTTGTCGGGACTACATTCTTTTCCGCGAAAGAGTATTGTATAATGAATAGTCATGTTCCCAATATGTAATTATCTGTATGGGTCATTTATTGGTACCTACCAATAGAAATAATATTACTTTTGGAAGCCACAATATGAAGAAATCCAAATATAGATTAAAAAACATTACAGCTGGATGCAGCGTTATGCTTTTCGCACTAGATGCATAGTACACAGGCCAGACAGCTGGGAATACGAGTAATATGGCTTAAGTGCAAAGGGACGCCTGCGAAACCGAAACCAGATTTTCCCCACTCAAAAACAACCAATATCGCGAATAAGCGGTCAGTTATAGAATTCAAGCAGTATTCACTCGAGGGGACCGTGCAAGAAAATTTGTTACAGAGATATAATTTCAACAGCCAAGTTTCCACCAGCAAGAAAATGTAAGCGAAGGATCTCCAGCAGGGTTTAAAAGTTTAGAAAACTTTGAAAAGGCGTCCTTTTTATAATTTGAGTTAAATTTATGTGTGACTACCGCTTGCTACCAAAAAATAAACCAGTTGGAATTAAGCCATGTGAAATGAAACCGTATGTCTGAACTTATACGAATGTCCACATTTGGTATCTAGTTATCTGTCACAATTTATAGGTTAATATTGTAGTATCTGCGCAAGGGAAGAGCAACGTCGAAATCTTATTTTCCGCTGCTACTAAAAAACTAAAATGGAAAATAAACTGCCGTAGGTCCGAACTTACTGCAGCCATGCGCATGTGGTATCTACTTGTCATAATACACAGATTAATTTTGAAATTTGTGTGCATTGCTGAATATAATAAATTAATCTTTTACAAGCTGGTAAGGCTGTTGATTTTTCCGTACCTCACTATGCAGACATGCTTTTTCAAAAGCAATATAACTAGTGATACCGATAAACTTGATTTATTATTAACGTATGCTAATTATGATTATATTTCATGAGTTAACGTGTTTATGTAAAATATATAAACATATTTGCCAAGGCGGAACGATACTTGTTTAACTAGGAAGTATTTTAGTTTTAGCGGAAATAGTCGTTACTTTTCGTGGGATAAGCTAGAAGTAGGATTTTATCTTGCCCTCTAAGTTGAACGTTGTCAGATCATAAGCGCAAATCTCACCCCATTGTACTAAATTTGGATATAACATGCGAAAACATAAGTTATCACAAGAGCATTTTAGTTGAAGCAGCTTCAAACGTTGCAATCGCATTACGTACATTTAATAAAGCAGTTTTCTTTATATTACTGTTATTGACTGGAAAAGCCCAGTGGTTCTATCATACAGCGAACACCACTAGATGTTTTTCCATACGTATTGCCGGATGAGGCTGTAAAATTATATGGTTATGCGAAAGTTTGTTGCTTCACAATTTCGGGAGTGATTTTGCTTCGATTGCTTCAAGAAACTAATTTCAGTGTTTACGAAATTTGATCTGGACGAAATGAATTCTCGCTTGGTATTCATTACGACTATTACACGAAGATAGTTTTATTTTAAGTTGACAGTTTACGTATCGATCTTGGTTGTTTATGTTTTGCTCGAGTCTTGTGATTAGATATGTACCATATATCTAAAAGATACAAATACAAACATTATACATCTTTCTGAGATGTATTAAGGTAAGACACTGATATTACTTATCCTGGCCTGCCTTTGCCTAAACTTTTAATGAATGCATGATATAAAATAATGATAGTTTAAAATATAAATAACTTTTGATTCGTTCAAATAAACATAAGCCTAGGCTTCAAAGTTACTAAGCAATGAGGTTTCCATATTTAAAACAAGAATTTTTTAGATATTTCTTTGAGGAGCAATCGACAGTTCGCTCTAAAGTAATTTAAAATTTTATTGATTATATAAAATTTTCCAATATTGATATTGTCAGAGGATTCTTTTTTTTTCTATTCTTAGAATATTAAAAATATTTTTTCTGGAACTAAAAAATACATTTTCAACAAACTACTTTAAATTTAGTCAGTAATAGTTCATTGGTGCCACAAAAATTTTAACATTAGTATAAATTTAGCTGGCACAATATTATGAAGGAACGTCACTGACAAAGGCGATGAGGCGGAGGTCGAACAGGAAGTTAAAAGTTGGTGATGGACATTCACCTCTTCTTTGTTATCTTAAACGAGCCGCCTTCATGATGTGTCTGTAATTTTTAATTTTTCACCTTCCCTTTTCCATTCCATAATAAACTAATTAACTGACCAGAATAATAAACCGTTTCAAATTTAAAATTAGACAAATTATTGAACCAGCAAATATTTATTCGAGAACACCAGCAGGTTACCGCCACTTTACTTATTTACACTTACAAATATTTTACTATGATAAGATTATCGAGCACTTAAGAAGCGTATTTGTACGAGCACCAAAGCAAATAAACACTTTCCGGTTACAACAATTAAATCGAAATATAAATAACTCGAGCAGTTTCTTTAAAAACCCGTTTTAAAAATGTATAATTCGAAATTAGTCTCATTCTAATACCTTTTTTTAATAATTCCAAAAATTGACCGAATTTGTAAAAACATAATTCAAAAGCTAAGGTTTGATTTTCTTACGAGCAATAGATTCTACGCTTTTAGCTTGCACCTGACGTTATTAACAACATAGGCACAAAAAGAGAAATATAAATGAAACATTCATTAAAGGTCATTATGATATGTGGAATTTCTCACGCTCTGTCACTGTGGAATCGCTCCAGTTTTTACCAGCTGCTTTGAAATCTCCTAATTTAGATATCAAGACCTGTAAAAAATTCTAGGCACGTTAATTGTAATTCCAGAAAATTCCTGAATGCCGCATGAACATTATTAACAAATAAACGAACATCATTTATATTCCAAGAATTTGCCAGGAACGTCGCAAAAACATTTGGACGTGCTTAAGAAAGATTTCTGAATTATAAAAAGCGGTAGAAATGCGAGGTTGAGATAATTATACATAGGATTTACAAAAAATAATCAAGATCGAGTATTATAATTAATGAAATTACCGTACAAATAGGAATTTTGGCAGGGTAAAAACTTAATTAAATTCTGGCTAGAACACGACTCGAAGGCATCAACACCCAAGCTTTCGTTTTTAGTGGATTAAAAGATAATAAAATCCACAAAATACAGGCTTTTTCTATTTTCATTACTTAGAGTACCTGCATGGATGTAATAACAAATTTATTACGATGTATGTATGTTACAAGCTGTAGACTTCAGACAGGCGTCTCACATTGACTGTAAATAAGTCTTTACACTAATTTTTTCTAAACATGGAATTTAAGAAATAGTAAAAGTTGTCCAGTATTATATTTTTCATTTTTTATTGTAATAAAACCAAAAAAATTGGTGAATTGTAATCGACGCTTTAAACGTATCATTATGACGGATCGAATGAGGTACGTATTCTGGACCAATTAAAAAAGTTTGCTAAATACGGAACCGAGCATGTAACCATTCTGAAAAGTGAGTTTTTGAGTTGGGCCCTAACCTAACCTTATTCATATTAAACTTCCTCTGTGATATTCTCGCGTTTGTGTTGCTATGTTAAAGCTCCTTTGTATATTTTTGGTAAACAGTAATTTGGAAGATTCCAGTTTCTTTTTTGTTGTCCAGTAACTATACAACTTCCCGTTCGTAGGGCAGCACAATCCACGCTGGTCGCGGTTCTCGAATTGGTGGGCCCATATAGTGGCATATGCAACCGGTCGTGCTTCGGAGGGCACGTAAAGCCGTCGGTCCCGGTTGTCGTACCAACTACTTTGCCAATTGTAAACCTTTTAGTGTAGATCTCCATTCGGCGGATTAGGTTAGCCTCCTGCCCGATATACGTGCACAGAATCTCCTTCATTGTAGGTAATTACCAGGCCAAGAAGAATAGAAGTATTTAATTATATACTTACTAAGACTGAGACGCGGTTTAATCCCACTCTTTTCATTGGCACGGACTATGTACGTAGGGCATTCTATCCGTTAAATGCGTTTGCATCAAGGTGCCTAATTTTAAGTTTGAAATATATTGTGTTTGCTGCTGTCTATTCCACGATTATAAAACTTAGTGAAAATGCCTAGGAACAATGATTTACTTACAGCACTAATTAATATTATTTCTTACATTAAAAAATGCGCTAACATAAAGCTCAGTATCATCGTAATATCAAGTCGTTAAAGCCGATAAAAACATATCAATAATTAAGACGAAAATTGTATTGTATTTACAAACATTTTATTGTAATAAATATTTAACAGCTTCATTCCTAAAAGTGTTTAATGACAAATTCGGGTGGAAAAAATATTTGCATTATTTATTAACCGACACAGTCGCATACTTTGCAGAATAGCAAACTAAACATAAGTGATTCATGCACTACAAAAATTCAATGTTTACCAATATTTATTTATTACCGCTGTGAAGTGACGGGTATATAAGAACGTAAATTCGTCGGTGTCAACATTTACTAATTTTGGTATTTTTGTTAGGTTATAGGTTGAAGAACAACATTTAATTTAAAATTAAATTAGACTTTTACTGCTCTGTATGTTTAACATCAAGTATGACCTCACGAAAGGTGGGTATGAATTGGTTTACTAATCAGTGCAAAAATTAAAGAGATACATAGAAGCTGACAGCAAAAACCGTTTCATAAACAAATTGGAACTGGTACTTTGAAAATGATTTAAGAACCTCTCGAAAGTGAAAAAACCTAGGGCTTAGAGGAAACATTAACTTCGTAGCACCCAAACAGTCGAGTCCATCTGATAGAAGAGTATTATCGAAACAACTGTCAGATATTTATGAAAATTATTACGTTTAAAGCCATTTAAATAACGAATTTTACCAATGGTAATATACACAGATAGTTTTAGACAAACCAAGCTACTGGAAATGCAGAACAAGCGTTCGAACAGATCCTTAAAATGTAATTTAGGGTTTTAGAGTTAGCAAACGCTGTCAAATACTGTTTATCCATTTCTATACGTCTCTAACTATACCTTTAAAGGATGCATTTCAATCAGGTAGGTTATTATACCTAATTACATTTTTAACCAATATTTTATAATGACAAAATGTATCAACACTACGGCCTGTATGACACGGCACAGAATTTTGTACATCTCTCAACGCTAGCCATTCTACACCAACTTAATATAACTTAGAAACAAAAAAATACCTTCCTCGAAAACGCAAAATAATACAAGCCATGAAAAGACAAACAACATTCGAGGTTGTGTAAACAAAAGTAAACAATTATTATTAAATTTTGATATATTTCTACCTTATCTACAGTAACATGATTATTTTGACAGTTTTCTTACAGATGCCAACGTAATTTGCACCTATTTGGCATTGCTCATAGACAGAATTTTGTATAAAATGTGAACAAAATTCTGTAGATTCGTGTTCTAAAACCTACAGAATTTTGTACAAAATTGGCGTCGCATCGATGCGCAAACGAGCAATTTTTAGTTTATTAACTATCACAGAGGGCAGAAAAGAATATGTTTATTACGTGTTTACCCCGCCTGCCGACACTCCACGCACTTTCTCTTATCTCACTCGCGGTCTTTATTGCTACAGCTTTTTGCATTGTCGTGCGTTCATGTAAAAAAATAAATAAAAGCCCTACGAACTTATACATTAACCTAATATTATAAAATCTTGTTAGAATTCTACTTTATCAACAGTCACATGACTATTTTGACAGTTTTCTCTCTGATTTGCACCTATTTGCGCCTGCTCACAGACACAATTTTGTACAAATTTCTGTTCCGTGTAATACGTGTTTTGCAGGGGTTTGTACAACTTTGACAAAATTCTGTGCCGTGTCATACAGGCCTAAGACAAGACAATCCCGAGGAGGTTTTACTAGTTGAGGTTATCTTTCCAATGCTGGAACACGGTATGCCAGACTTCTAGAAATGCTTGTATGCCTAGTTCCGCTCCTTTAATTTATTCGGGCTCATTCCAGTGGCCACCCTTGATACAATATATTTTTTTATACGGTCATATATGTAGTAAAATTTATGCTTTGAATAAGTTCGGGGAAAGATTAACTGTTACGGAGATTTACAAACAGGTTTATTCAAATTTTAATCTTAGAAACTGGACAGTGCCAATGCTTGTCATATCCCCACGATTACTATTATTCCAAACTCTTTAAGTTCTTATTCGTATGCCTTTTTTTCTCATTTATTAATACTACCCCCCCCCCCGCGGAACTGGTTTCGCATTACTTCAGGGGGCGCGGGCGTCTCTTACATACTAGCAATTCATGCATCATGCACCCTAAACTTAACTAAGTAAAATGCGATCGCCCCAACTGGAATTCGAACGCCCCAGCGGATTGACTACATTTCCCTGTGACCTCGAGTGGCAACGCGTTCCCGCACTACTCCACCGAGGCCCCTATTATTCGTATGCCTAAACTTTCTTTATTTTTTGTAGTTTAACGTGAAATTTTACGTGCTAGGCCCTTTTAGTAATTACCTTTAGATTCCAATCTAAACCAGCAGGAAATTTTATTGGTTAGTCTGTTTCTAAAAAAAAAAAAAAAACTTTTCGTAATAAAACTAAATATGTTTTGACCCGATACTTCATTCTTATAGTTCATTTATTGACCCTTAACAGCTAGCCCTTATCCCGGTTTGTTAGGTACCTACACTGAATATTTCCAAATAAATTTCGAACGATAAAGAATGAAACCGGAATGTGTGTATTGTTACACCAGCTACCGATTTATAGCCCCGACTGCTTCTATTTATAAATTGAACTGTAATTAGGTTGTCTCATAATTATCAGTTTATTTTGTATAGACCGCCCGCATCTAATAAACCGGGCCACGTTTGGCCCGTCTGTCAGCGCGTTATAGTGTTCTAATTTGAAACTGTCAAAAAAAAACGGTGGCGCTATTACCATATCATTATTTAGCTTCTGGTTTTCTCATAATTCTAGAGATATCATCGGAGTAAGTACTGCTTTCAAAACTACTTAAGGAGATTAAAGATAAGTACCCAGTTGCTTTACAGAGTGTGTTAATAGAAGGTGGAAATTTAACGAATAGAAATTTTTAAGGTGCATATAACAAATTTAGAAGCAGAACATTCAACACCTAACGGAGCAATTTATCGTGGTCAATGGTTTTTCCACTTTACCGATTTATTACCATAAAGGATGCCAAATATCCAAAAAGTGAATACGAAGTTTTTTTTAAAGAAAATGGTACAAAAACAGCCTTATTTATGGGGTGATAACTGTTTGTTTTGACACAAACCGTTTTTAAAGTGACTATAAACGCAGGACAAGGAATCGCACACACAGGGATAAATGTTAGGTTTCTGTAAACTTCAATTAAATTTGAATAGCATACAGAAGAAACGTTTATTTATATTATTATTACATTTCGCTCTTGTATGCACTTTTACTATCTGACCTACTCGACTTCGTTTATTGTTTTCGTCATTAACTGCAAAGGAGAAGTCCCAAAGAATAATAAGAAATATCTGATAATATTTTTATAGTAAAAAGTTTTTTTTGTTTATTATTTACTTTTGGAAAAACATTAAACGTTGAAAAATGGATGTGATAGACACACGGACACTGTTACTAATTTCTTCTTGTAGTTTTAATGGATTATTTACATTGGCGCTGGCAAAAATAGGATACATGTTATCAAATCATGAGTTTTATAGAGCATAACTTATTAAAAAGGTATCAGTGAGTGTCGTAAGGAGAAATAGTATTTCTGAAAAAAAAAAATATAAATGTAAAAAATAATAGATATACTTTATTTTCTATCAACTACCGTATACCTACCTACTGTAACGATATTTTCGCCTAGGTTGTCCGCAACCCATTTCACCCTAGCTCCCTTCTCTTTTTGATAACATTTTGACTTACTACGCATGATTAATTTAGTTAAACAGGATTTCCGGTAATTGATTCTCTGCGTTTGACAGAAAACGAACGTGTCGTTGAATGTGGTTTCCCGTTAAAGTGTTTTACTTAGAGTTCATCTGAATTTTCTGGGAAAATCATAGTTTATATCGTGATCTTTGTAGATAGTTTGATTACGTTATCGACAGTATTTGTCGCTTTATATCAACGTTGCGTTCCTTTCTTGATTTTTGTCGTGTCAATCGTAGTTCCGATTGGTGAGTTTCCTTTGTCTTTTAAATTTAACTTTTTTAACTTTTCCTTGTATTCGAAATTAGACTACTTGGGGCGGCGAAATTCGTCCGAAGAATTGGTGCCTTCTATGGTAAAAATCTGCTGGTTGCGAGAAACTAGAATTCGAAGTCATTCCTGCCGTGCAGCGAGAACACATGCCGGACTCGAAGCCGTTTTAGGAATTTCCAGACAGATTAACAAGGGAAGTGCAAATTTACTTTCAATTCTGATAATTTCGGAGTCATTAATAATCTTGTTTATTTGTATGAACTTATTTATATTTTGGGATAGATAAGAACTATGTTGTAATTGTACAGTGTGTTTCGAATTAATTTATTAGCGTAATTCATCGATATATTAGTTTGTACAAGTATTAGCGTACATACACGGGAATTTCACTGTATATACAGCGTGAGTCAACAGGAGCGGTAATATTGCGTTTTGTTCGGGTTTCACAGCGAATTTTTGAATTCTCTGATCTACGCTGTACTCCTCGAAAGGCCTTTCGCG
>JABXWE010038085.1:0-11033 GCA_014611495.1 Limonius californicus
TTTTCAAAAATGTTCTCTCACACAAAGAAAGAAAAATACTGTAAATTTAACCACTCTTTTGGAAAAACCCTAAAATTAATTAAAATCAATTAAAGTATTAGTTCACCAAATGTCTCATAAGCAAGTACGTTAGAACGTCACACTTTTTGTAATTTATTAACCTTGAATTCAAACCGAGTTTGAGGAGAGGCACTTGATTATCCAAGGTTTTTTTTAACTATATCAAAAGTTAATTATAAAGTTCTTATTTTTCTCGAATAAAATATTAGTTTTTTAAGGCAATATGAAATCAGAAGTTTTTGTTTACATACCCAATTTAAATTGTTATGTTGATCTTTGTTATGTAATTACTGTAATTTGCATGATGAGACCAGAAAGTTCTCGTCACGTCCTAAATATTTGAGATTGGAATGTTTTGCATTCGTTAGCGAAACATTATGAAATGGAATGAGACCATTTAAACACTTTCAATACTTTTTAAATTGTTAATCAATAAATAAAAATTAAATCGATAAATATAAATATGTTGAATTGTTTGGACCATCATAAACTAGTATAACAACTTTATTATACTTTGATATATTAACACGTAATTTAAATCATAATTATCAACTTTAACGTAATGAATTCGACACGACATTTAAGTAATTTTTATATATATGTTTATTATGTTAATACATCCACCATCTTGAAATTCTCTTATTGTAAAAAATGGTTTACAATACAATAAAAATATTTCGTAATGTGTAACAGGTTTTAGATATAGGATATCTATAATTTTTGGTGGCAGCGTATAGTTTACAGTCCAACCTTGAGTGATAAAAATGCAAATTATTTTATTAGGTGTATTGAAATTCCAGGTACTATTTAGAGAAATTTTTAGATAAAATTCATGGACAACCTGTACAACATATTCATGTTTTACAGAACTTGATTTACAACAAGTTTAAAGAATTGGTTAAGGTATCCAGTTAAAATATCTGAATGAACGAAGCTGTTTAAACGTGTTTCAACTATACTTTGCAGTAACAATGCAATGTGTAATAATTATTTGTTATCATTACAAACATTTTACGTTGTGATGGTAAAAAACGCTAAGTGCCAATTGTGCGAAAAAATGTTGTTACTAACAACCCGAACGACCGATAAATATAGTTCAAATGATATCAGATTTTATAGCAGTAGTAGTAGTATTATTAGAGCTAATTTAACTATTTTAAACATTGATAGTTTAGCGATAGTCTACTAAATAATATATTACATTTTTAATATTGTGTAGTAATCCTACAAATATTTTTGAATGGGAGTTATATTAAGAACATTGGGATGAAAATAGGCAGTTTAAGGAATATAATTTCAATATTTCCAAGTTCCAGTAGTATTGGATAGGATGTGATTACCTATTGAATAATAATAGATATAGAATATAAATTCAAAAAACGTTTCTGCCATTTACATATAAATTAGAGTAATTTTATTGTAGGTAAATTTTGTATTTCGACAGAAAATTGCATACATTACTATTTTTAATACAAATATCTCAAATATTCGTTTTAATAACTTACACAAATATAATAACACATATTACATGATTGTACAAGGAGTGTTCAAATGTAAACAGCGTTTTATTTATAAAAGCTCTAATACCTTCCTGAAAGAAATCTTAACGTATTGCTGACGTCTTTTCTCGGTTGAAAATTCTTTTAGTGAACCAAATAAATAAAACGTGTAGGGAACAAGATCAAGACTGTATGCTTCATGTGGAAGGAGGTCGCCCTGGCTGAAGTTTGTTTATGGTTTCAATTATTCTTGCAACGGTGTTAGGGCGAGCAACTTAACTTTGGCGAAAGTAAACAGAGCTTTGTCTTCTCTTCCGTTTGCTTCTGTTTGCCTACTTTAACATACAAAAGTGTCGTGTAATAATCTGCATTAATTGTGCTACGTTGTGTAAGGATTAACAAATTAACACAAAGAACACTCATTGAGAATCCCAAAAAAATGGTGACATTCCTTTACCAGCTAACAACACAGTTTCTGCTTTCTTTGGCTTTAAAGATGTAATGCGGCACCACTGCATACTTACACGATTTGAGTTAGAAGTAAAATAATGTACCCAGGTATCATCAATGATCGCAATTGCATCCAAAAATTCTTCTTCTCTTTCATATCGCTATAGTAAAGAAGAAGCTATTTGCAAACGATTCAACTTACACACTCACCTTACGATACTTTAGCTTGATTTGCATGATGTTTTTCACGAATAACCGAAATTGCAGCTCGTCGTACATGAGGGACATTTTTTGCACGAATTCTCCTGTCTCTAAAAGATTTCGATCTTTCCAACACTTCCATTTTAGGAAGACTGCTCACCGTATTGTGCTCACATCTTGTAAGAATTTCGTAAATGTAACTGTGCGTCCTTGATTAGTTCAGAATATGTAAACCCACCCGATTGCTATACTCAATCCTCTAATCGCTAATTTGTCGAACGAAAAACTAATGAGTTTTTTAACGTACAATATTACTATTAGTAATACTAAAAGAACTGCGGAATTCTCGGTTGTATTACAAAAACTGGTATAGTTACAAGACGTGTCAGTTTAACTAAACTAAAAATTCATAGTAATTGAAAAGATTATTTCTTGAGTAGTTGAAAAATCATTATTTTGGTGTAATGAATTCCAATGACAAGTTTATTTACGGTTGCCATCAAAGCTACTCGTACTAAAATCGAAATTATACAGTGTAAGTTAATCAAATGCAACATTCTGATTGGCTGTAACCCGTACGTATAAAATTATCAGAGATATTCAGTGCACTTATATTGCTAAATCAACCGCTATGGCGTAAAATTACTTGTTACTGTGACAACTGAGATTTCGTTATTTTCTCTTAAAACTAATCTTTGCCGTAGTAACTATCACAGAAAACGACAGAACATAAGAAGATATGATAGCTAGTATCAGTGTCGTGTTTAGTATTTAAACTCTATTCAATCTGAACAATTCCAGACTTTTAGACAAACATCAAATTAAAAGGTTTACACCCTCAAATACTTGGCCACCGTTTCTTCCACAACATGTTTTAAATAATCCTTGAGTGGAAAAGTTTTTATACAGCGTATGATAAGCTCTGTCAATAATGATTATGAAAAATTAATGATAATTCCATTTTTCTAAATTGTACGTTGTATGAGTCAGTTATTATGTGGCATATGACAAAACTTACGTGTTGAATAAGTAAATATTTGATAAACTCTGTCGGAAATAATTGTTTATCAATATACAGTATTTTTTGCATACTTGGAGCACTGATAGTTTCGTCTTTTAAGTTGTGTATTATGAAAATCAATTATTATAGAACATATGAAATAAATTACATGATGGATGAACCAAAATTAATACTTATTTTAAGTAGTATTTTTGGTATAGGTACTTGAAACACTGGTGGTTTGGTATGCCGCAAGTGTATATTAAAGCAGTCAATTATTATATAACATAAAAAAAGTCATGCAAAGTAAACAAAGCCTTAATAAGCTTTATCAGAAATGATTGTGTATGAAAAAGCAGTATTTTATGTAAACAGAAGTACTGATAGCTTCGTTTTTCTAAATTGTAGATTAATGTCAGTTACCATCTAACATATGTAAAAGCCCTCTGGATAAACTAACACATAAATGCTGAATATTCAAAATAATTATCTGTTTGCGACTGTAGATAATTGTTTAAAAACTAAAGCACTGATGATAACATAATTATAGTGGAATACTCACTGATTAGCTATTTACATGTTTAGAAAAGTTCTAATACTTTAGTCTTTATTTTGCATGCGTATACACTTTTGAACAGCTTCGATAACGTTGTTATTTGACTGAAATCTTTTTCCGGTTAAAAATTCTCTTAATGGTCCAAACTAATAGAAATTGCATGGAGATAGATCAGGACTGTATTCTATATGCGAAAGACGGTCTCACTAAAGTTTTGATTATGGTTTCCATTGTTTTTACAGCGGTATGAAAACGAGCATTGTCTTGGAGAAAGCAAACAGAACTTTGTCTTCTCTTCCGTTTATTCCTCATCGCTTGTTTAACTTTATCGCGCAAAACTGTTAAAGAATAGTCTGTATTCATTGTAAGGCAATCAACACAGCGCATCCCTTGATTATCCCAAAAACATGTTGCCATCACTTTACAGTCGAATTTATTTTAAATGGCGGCTATGGGTTTAGACCTCCTAAGCTTACAAATGAACAAGAAGACACTCACTCGCGCTTCTTGTACCGTTTGTTAAATGCACAAAAAGAGCGAAGGAGTGTCTACTTGTCTCTTTTTTAAGTGTGCATGTCTAATCCCATAGCCCACTTTTAAAATAAATTCGACTATACCACCTGACAACAAAGGTTTTGCTTCCTTTGGGCTTTGGCTAATAGAAAAAAAAATAATTTCTTAATTTAAATAATGTATCCGGGTTTCAACAGTTGTCACAATTCCAAAAAAGTATCTCCTTCTTTCTCATATAGCTGCAGTAAAAAAGAAGCGATTTACAAACGATTTAACTTACACCTTAAAATACATTAGCTTTTTTATTGTGTTTTCAGCACTAATTTGTAAATTTTGAGAAATTTGAGGAACTGTTGCCATCTGCTTACTGAATAAGGACATTAACTTTATATTCAATCAAATTTCAACCACTCAAACACCGACTTTTATAAAAAGTTGACTATCGTGTTGTGCTCGCAGTTTGTAAGAATTTCGGTCAAATTTACCCTTTCATTCGTAAGAAATTTGATTATTACTCTGCAATGAACAGAGCTTTCCGACATCGTAACTGTAACTGTCCAAATAATGTAACAGCGAATCAATTGCTATTAATTTAATTTTTGTAATTGTCTTCAGATGAGGTTTTAATTTAAACATTCCTCGTATTAAATATTCAAACCTGTAATCGTTAAGTTTTCAAATGAAAAACAAATTAGTTTTTTAACGTATAATTACAATATACAGCAGATGCTCGATAACGTGAACTAATTCAGACCCGAGTGTGTTCATATTATCGAAATGTTTACATTAGCGAGTGTAATTTTATTAATAAATAAATTATTAAAAGAAACGTTTAATATCACAATAAAAAACAAAACTTATTCTGACAGCGATAAGTAATACACATTTTTAACGAGAAGAAAAATAACCTGCTATTTTAGTCTGCGTAAATTTGCGCTTAGCAATGCCTTTGCACGTAATTTACGGAGAACTAAAATATCCATGATTGACACTTCTTTTCTTTCAGCCCATTCCAAAACTTGGTTAAAAACTTCTATAGCTTTCTCGCCAGTCACTGCACTTCTAACTTCAATTGGAAGGTCTCCGTCATCACTGCGCTCATTGTCCTCCTCATTTACATCATTCATCTGCTTATCTTCGTTCCATAAATTAATATCAACTAGTGTACAAAGAATGTCAGGATTCACTATTTTCAATAAATCAATAACATCCGACGACGCACTGACAAGAACACCAGCATCGGATCGCAATTGTTCCCTAATTAAGCTTAAGGGAAAATCGCCTTCATCTTCATCACTGGTGCAAAAAAGATTGTTCAAACATTTTTGAATTGTTTGCTGATTAAGTGCATTCCAGACCATGTGCAAATTTAAAACTGCTTCTCGTAATGTTACCTGTTTCAAAGACTCGGATATGTTTTCAAGATTCTTTGATAAGACAGACGAATGTAGAAATTTTAGGTAGTATAGTTTGGTGAGTCCTTATTACGTTCTGATCCATTGGTTGTATTAATGGAGTTACGTTGGGCGGTATGTACATGACAAAAATTGATCCATCCTTGCTCCTCAATTGTTCCTCTGGAGGATGACTTGGTGCATTATCTAACAGTAACAACGCTTTTATTGGAAGCTTCTGTTTGCTTAGGAAATCTTTCACCTACAAATTGAATATCATTCAATTATGTACCTATAGAACAGTTGTGATTACAGATTGATTGTCATACCTGAGGGACAAACCGCTTGTGAAACCATTTCAGGAATATACTGCTAGTGATCCAAGCGGTTTTGGACAGTCATAATCAAGAGGGGCATTAGAATTTTGAAATGGGCGCGAATTTGTTGCTTTTCCTATTATCATTGGCTTTATTTTGTGTGAACCATTAGCATTAGTACATGCTAGAAAGCTTATACGCTGTTTTTCCGGCTTTCTACCCGGAGTAGATTTTTCAAATGATGCAGCGTAAGTTTTCTTCGGTAACAATTTCCAATAAAGGTCGCTTTCATTGGCGTTATAAATTTGTTCCATATTTAAATCTAGCTCTTTGATTTTCTTCATTAATTTTTCTTTGAACGGTTGTACTAATTGTGGTTGTGCTGATAATTTTTTACCAGATATAGACAGCAGTCGAATTCCATATCTTGTTTTGAATCGTTGTAGCCAGCCATCACTGGCTACGAAATTTTCAGTCTCTTTCAGTTTTTCATTTAACAGTTTAATTACTTCGCCGCTAATTGGGACATTGACATGGGACGTTGTTTTAAAAACCATTTATACAAGCAATTTTCCATTTGAGGTGCTTTCGCATTTTTTAAAGTTTTTCGTTTTCCTAGGCCTCCAAATGTTTCGCACGTTCTTTGTAAAATTTATGTCTTTAAACGCTTAATTTTACAGATTGTTGCTTTCGATACTCCATATTTTTATGCAAATTGTGTCACTCCCGCACCTAGTGCAACCTCGTCTATGATTTTCACTTTGTGTCTCAGTCTTAAACACTTTCTTTTATTGGATGTGGATGCCATAGTCGTAATGCATAAACGCATGCCATATGGCTGGCTTAAGTTTAAAGACGAAAATGAAATCAGCGCTGCTCCTACAAATAATTTGCTGAGAGTCACGTATGTACATCATAAAAACCCTTCTGACCGATTCAGCTGTATCGCAGAGGGGACCCCTACATAAATCGGCGACTGTTTATGTTATCGAGCGTATAGTAAGAATTTTGTGTTTACATTAGCGCGATGTTTCCATTATCCTATGTTTACGGTACCGAGCGTCTGCTGTATTATAAAAACTAGTATAGTTACAAGGCCTGTCGTATAACAACTTAAAAAGTTTGACTAATATAACTAAAAATATCAGAGTAATTGAAAAGATTATTTCTTGAGTAGTTGAAAAGTAATTATTTTTATGCAATGAATTCCAATGACAAGTTTATTTATGGTTGCTATCAAAGCTACTCGTACTAAAATCGAAATTATACAGTGTAAGTTAATCAAATGCAGCATTCTGATTGGCTGTAACCCGTACGTATAAAATTATCAGAGATATTCAGTGCACTTATATTGCTAAATCAACCGCTATGCCGTAAAATTATTTGTTGCTGTGACAAATTAGATTTCGTTATTTTCTCTTAAAACTAATCTTTCACGTAGTAACTATCATAGAAAACGACCAAACATAAGAAGATATGACAGCTAGTATCATTGTCGTGTTTAATATTTTATTTTTATTTATTTATATTATTCTATTCAAACTAAAAAATTCCACAGTTTTAGGCAAAAATCAAATTAAGAGCTTTATACCCTCACATACTCGGACACCGTTTCTATGGACCCTTTTCTTCCAGAATATATTTTTAATAATCCTTGTGTGGAAAAATCTGTTTATGCGGCGTATGATAAGCTCTCTCAATAATGATTGTGAAAAATTAATGATAGTTTCGTTTTTCTAAGTTGTACGTTACATGAGTCAGTTATCATCTGACATATGTAACAACTTATGTGTTGAATTATTAAATATTTGATAGCTCTGTCGAAAATTATTGTTTATCAAAATACAGTATTTTTGGTATACTTAGGGCACTGATAGTTTCGTTTTCCTAAGTTGTGTATACTAAGAAAATCAATTATCATATAACATGTGAGATAAATTGCATGATGGATAAACGAAAACGAATATTTATTTTTAAGTAGTATTTTTGGTATAGGTGCTGGTGGTTTGGTATGTCGGAAGTGTATATTAAAACAGTCAATTATTATATAATATATCAAAAAAAGACATACTAAGTAAACAAATCCTTGATAAACTTTATCAAAAATGATTGTGTATGAAAAAATAGTATTGTGTAAACAGAAATATTGATTGTTTCGTTTTTCTAACTTGCAGATTAAAGTCAGTTACCATCTAACATATGAAAAAGCCATACTGGATAAACAAACACATAAATACTTAATATTCAAAATAATTATCTGTCTGCGCACGTGGATAATTGTTTAAAAAACTAAAGCACTGATAATAATATAATTACCATAGAATACTCACTGATTAGCTATTTATGAATTATGCCCACGAACCTTATATTTAATGAGCAATTACGTTTAAGTATTTTCGATCATTCTTTAGATATGTTTATATACTGACTTATGTATCTTCTTTATATTGATCTACATATATTATTTTTGTGTACATTCAAAAACATTTATATTCAAGAAACGAATTTAGACTAATTAATTTATTATTTTTAGAACAATATTTGGGTTGTTTATTAAATGATCTTCGGTTTTATCAATCAGATAATTAGACGCGTTTTGTGCAAGGCAAAACATTAATTACATTTTCTCGACATTCAAGTTGCACCCACGCGTGTAAGAAAATGGGTCATCATGATGATTTATATGAAGGTGGTTACACCCTCGCCAAAGCCCATCAGGCATCACTCAATAATTCGATTAGTTCTTCATATTTGTAAGGATTCCTCATGTATGAGGAAGGTGAGCGCGCATCCAAGGTCTATAACAATGTCTGTGTGCAGGTGCCAGTTGCGGCGAGGATGTGGGGCCGGGCGCTGCTGCTCGTGCTAGTGACTGCGCTCACAGCCGACGGCGAAGGCGTCCAAGATTCGTACGACGCCCAGCTCAAAGTTGGTCGCTCCATCGACGTCTTCACTCGCTACGGCTACCTGAGCCTCAGCATGAAGGTGGTGCCCAGAAACGACAGCGACCCTAACTGGATCTTCCGGGAACCCACGGTGGACGTCTTCAACGACCTGGAGCCCCTGTCCATCAGGCCCCGGTTGGCCAGCAGGAGGACCGTGTTTCAGGGCGACTTCCACATGGAATTCTGTGACAATTTACGGCAGTTGCTGCAAGCCTACTTCAGAGACTTCAATTTTGAAAAGCTCCAAAGGCCGTGGAGGGCGTTCACGGGGAGTTGGGCTCCGGAGACTGCCGCCAGGCACCTGGGGATCAACTCCTCGTTCGTCCACGGGGACCACTGCTACGTACTAGTGCGTTTGTCGAGGTTTCGAGATACCGCAAAGTTATCGCGACTTCCAAATAACATTAGTATCGCGGATATGGTGGCCCGTGAAATGGATAATGTGCAAGTGGGTGATGTGGCCAGCGTGTTGATGTTTATACGGAAATACGGATCACATTATATCAACTCGTTTGTTACAGGAAATTCGCTATATCAGGCAGGTGTTTGTTCAGCGACATTGATGTTGTTTACCCCAGTTAATACAAAAGGTTTGATTATCTTGATTTCAGCGAAACCAGTTAAGTACGTATAGCTAATATGTATGTTTTATTGGACATTATTTTTTCAAAAATATTGGACACTAAACCCTTTCGTTAAATTGTTTATAAAAAGTATTATTATTTATGATATATTGGTTTTTCACGTATATCAGGTACTTCTTAATTGAGTAGCGTATCAAGATTTATTTACAGAGAAAAACGTAAGAGCGGGGGCAAATCCAACTGAAACTGTTGTTATAACCAGCTTGGTCAAGCCCCTCTATAGAAAAATTATTAACTCTGTCTGGAAGGTATTGTGTTTAAGTTTGCTTTTTACAAATTTTGAAGTTTTAAAATCCAATAATTCTTAAAAGGAAAAATTCGAAAATTTGTATATAATATATACTATTGTTTGGAAAATTTAATAATTAGGGTCTCTGCATGATCTCATTTATAAATCTATAAAAATAGAAGTACAAATTTTCCAGTCAAACAAAAATTAAAAATTTATTTATAAAAAATATTTGAAATATTTAAGAACTAGCATTGCTCTTTTTCTGATTTAATAACATTTTAAAACTTGAATTATTATATTTCCCATAGCAATAATAAAAAACGATGCTATCATTGATTTAAGAAGTTGTTTGGTAAATTTAATAATATTAGTGTTATTTTTTTTGAGTTTATAAATTTTAGAAACTGGAATTTTCTGTCACCACTCCAATGAAAAAATATCAAACAATTGTGTAAAACATTGTTTGAGGAATTAAATATTATATTATATATTTAGTAATAAATTTCCCATACATATTCCAATGAAAAAACTAAACATATTCTAAAAAATTGTATTGCATGTTTAATAATCAATGTTTGTTTTTTATCTGATTGTATAAATTTAAGAAAGTATTACATTTCCTGTGCCCCCTACTAAGACTGTTTTCAAAACGTAATTTTGGTTTTTTTTCCTTTGGTGTAAATTATGAAAACTCGAAATGTTAAATTTTCTATACCTTGACAACGAAAAATATATAAAAAATTGTTAAAATAATTAATAATTATCCTGATTAGAAATATTTAGAAATTTCTAAATATTAAATTTCCTATACCCACCATACCCAGGCATACACCAAATATTTATGTAAAAACTTATTTAGAAAATTTAAGAATTTGTGTTTTTTTCTAATTTAAAAGATTGTGAAAATACATATATTAAGTTTTTTGTACAAATTGCATTGAAAACAAAATGTGTATTTGAAACAAGAGTTTGCAACATTTTTAACTGGGGGATATAATTTCGGATTTTTATGAACAAACACAAAAATTTGTTTGAAAAATGTAATGACTAGTTTTTCTGCTTCCTGGTCTAATAAATTGTAAAAACTCGAAGTATTAAATTCCTACACACAATTCCATTGATAAAAACCAAACAATGATATAATAAATTGCTTTAGAAATTTAATATTCAACTGTTTTATCGCTTTTATAAATTTTTGAAACTCCAAGTATTACATTTTATA
>JABXWE010038087.1:0-19082 GCA_014611495.1 Limonius californicus
ATCAATACAAAACTTCCAAGCGGATACAGTTCGCTAAAATTGCTAGACGGCAAACATAAATTTTACAAAAGTGCCAATTTTAAACCGGCCCTATCTCTCGAAATAAACGAGATCCTAACGGTAGGGCTTGAATTCGAATCACTTTCTACATTACAGTGGATGTGGTATGCTACATGTTGAAACAGAGAATGGCACTATGAGACATAATTACATAAAAGCCGTGTGCTACGCGCTAATGATGCTGTATTGATTGCTGGAATGAACATATTACGTGTAAGAAATTCTAACACGATAATTATAGCAGAGAAGACAAAAACCATGACGATTACGTAAGTAGGTGTAAACTAGAAACGTAAGGGATTTGTGACGAAATAAAATTAAAGATAGAAATACAAACATATTTAGAAAAGATTAAAAATAATTAAGATCAATGATGCAATAATTAAATTTGTTGAAATAACATTTTTGCAGAGAACATGGATATGCAATTGTAATTAAAGAAATTATGCATAACATTGCAGGAATTAATAGGACGCTACAAAAATTATAATGAATACGAAAGATTAAGGGGAAAGAATAATGAAAAAAATACTCAAAATGAGGAATATAGATAACGGGGCAAATGTGAATTGTCCAGGAAGCTCGTAGATAAAGCTTCTAAATGCCATTTTTTGACATTTAAACTTACCAAACGTCTATCAAAAACGATATCTATCTAAAAACTATAGCTGAAAAACGAAAAAGATATACATAAACATATGATATTATACATTTTGTAACATTTACTATCTCCCAATCAAATTAGTAAATCGTTTGACATTAAATTGTCGTTACAAGTTTCTAGTATGTTCCTAAATGCGACAGCTATTATTGTATTATTTAGATATAGGGTATATTGCAACAAATACGTAATACCTCAATACAATATAGAATAACATTACGCGTACGTGTTTGTTCTACATATTTGTAAGGGTGGTTGCATGGTTTACTTACCAAACATAATAATAAAGTATAGGAAGATGATCTGCAAGACTCCCACACAAATAATTTGATATTTTACAACTCTCATAGAGAAACCTCATGACAACTTGGACGCGCCAGCTATGCAACTGCTACGTTGTGTACATATAAGGAACTAATGTAATGGGTATAAAAATGGCGGGATCGTGTATCATATTAACGGAAGAGCTAAAAGAAAAAAATACTGTTGTGTTCCACAGTGTAATAATTATTTTACCATTGGAATTTCGGTGCACTATTTTCCTAAAAATAAAATATTATTAGGAGTTTGTAAAATATTTTTACAATATCTGATAAACATACACATAACACATAAACAAATATGTTGGTATGCAATAAACATTCTGCTGAGTTGGATACGAGTATTTCTTATTTTAAGTATATCTTTTTATTTTTTAATCTTAGGGTTTATTTTGTGTGATTCATCATTAATTTTCGACGATTTCAAATACAACGTAACAATGGTATGCTCTTTTCTGTCACTTAAAATCAGATGGCCGTTGTCCTTCTTTTGTAGTCGAATGACTATATCAATGTACCGAAGAATTTGACGCAAATTTTTAATAACAAAATAACGACATTCGCCTCATCTAAGCACACACCCACTAACGAACTTTATCCCGTTTACGCCGGCCATTGGTATTTTATTTGCGCCATCTATCTTCTATATTCTATTATTACCGTTAAACGTTCTTAAAACCAAAAATACCAAGTCTACAAATCCGCTACTTAAACATGTATTGTTTTTGAAATCCCTGGCTTGGGGAACTTACATCATTCAACTTCTCCGCCGAAAAAAAAAGTTTTTAATTAATAGGTACGCAATACGTATAAAGTCTAAAGAAATAAGAAAGCCCCATCTTCAATTTCGTAATTATTTTTGATCCGCAGATGATTGCCCTAAAGTTGAATAAATATTTATTATTTAATCTATCTAAATGATAAATAATATCATGAAACATTTCTGTAATAGGCAAACGTACGATAATACCTTTATTGGTGTATAAATGCTAGTTGCTAATGATCTAATAATTACGGGCGCGTAACAGGAATTATACTTACTTACCTGGTAATTTAATATTTGCTGTTAATGGTTACATTCTAAATTTATAAATAGATATTTTCATTACAATTCTAAGGAGAAGCCAGTGTAGATCGTTAAATGAAATTTATAGAATCCATAATGAGATACCAAAAGTGAAATACTCTGCGGTAGGTAGACACTTTGTAAATAATCGTTATTGCTGTTAGCGTTACTAATTTAAGGCAATCAATTTCTACAATAATTACACCAATTAAAATTTCTTTGCTGGACTACTAAATGTCTAGTACTTGTAATTGTACATAGCCTACTAACATTTTAAATTATAATTCTTATATGAGTGGTGCCTCATCCGTAATTTTTACAATCACATTTCAGTTTACCTTCGAGAATATTTAGTGACAGTGTTGTAATTTCTGTTGTAAAAAATTTTTTTTTGTTTGCCTCCATTCAAACGTTGTTTTTTACATTATTATTTTCACTGTAATATCTTGTTTACCAGGACAAATTGTAATTTGTCTGAATTTACAAACAGTAAACATTCATATGTGTGGTGGTAGCTCAGTTGGTGGAGCGCTCGCTTTCTGAATGAAACGTCGATTCTGGCTTGGGTTCGAAATCTAACCCGTACTATAGAGGTCGCTGCAGGTGGTGGCGGGAGCGCCGTTTGGAGTGCGGCGGGCTTCTTCGGTGAGCCGGGCAAGCGTGGCTCCTTCGACGAGCGGAACCGTAGAGGCTTGCGGGGCGACCTGGGGCGGGTCTGCAGGATGCGGCTGGCTGGCTTCTTTGGTGAGGGGTACACGGTGAGATCGGCAGCGGTGATACCACGTGGGGGACCGCGGGCCTACGAAGGAAGCAGGATGTGGCTAGCTGGTTTCTTCGGTGAGGGGGTCCGCGGTGAGATCGGCAGCGGGGGATAGCACGTGGGGGACCGCGGGCCTACGAAGGAACTCCCTCAGCGCGTTCCGGTGGTACTTCCGGGCCCTCCGGGGCGTGGAAGGCGTGAACTTGGCGGTGTTCTCTGGATCCATCAACGAGGGGGGTTTCGACTTCCGGACTGTGAAAATAGCACCGGCGTGTCGAGGATGACTGTCGGGCTGTGGATTAGCGCCGATGTGTCAAGGATGACTTTCGGGCTGTGGATTAGCGCCGATGTGTCAAGGGTTGCTGGGCTGTCGAATAGCGCCAGGAGAGACTTCTAGGCTGTAGAGAAGCAGATTTATAAAAATCTTGCCTGCAACCCACCACACACAATTTCCCAATTCGGCTTACAACCGTGGGATCTTAATGCTAAAAACCTTCTCTGGAATTTCTGTCGTTCGGATTCGACGTTAAACTGTAGGTCCCCCGTGTTTTTACCTTAGCGCTGAGGAGAAACACGTGACAGAGAAGAGACCGATGCCCAACAGTGGGACGGAAAGGCTGTTGATGATGAAACATGCATATGCTGATTAAGGTTTCTTCTTGCGGTGGCAAACAAGATACATCGAGAATAAATTCTGGTACGCCCCAACGTACACATAATATAAGCAGGCTTTGGTGTACAACGAGTAAGGAGAAAGTGTTCTGATTCTGGCAAAGACGATATAGCAAGAACAAATCCTTGTCAGGCTCAATGTACACATAATCCAAGCAGGCATTGCCGAGTACTGATCTTGTCTTGACACACAAGAATTTAAAATAAAGTATTTTGAACCTGGCAAACAAGATATACTGAGAACAAATCCTTGCCAGTCTCAAGGTACACATAATTTAAGCTGGCATTGGCCAAGTACTTATCGTTGTCTTTGCACACAAGGAATAAGTAGAAAGTAAGTACTCTAAACATGGCAAACAAGATATACTGAGAACAAATCCTTGTCCAGTCTCAATGTACACATAATTTAAGCAGGGCTGGGCCAAGTACTTATCCTGGTCTTGGCACACAGATAGTAAGAAGAAAGTAGGTACTCTGATCCTAGCAAACACGATATACTGAGGACAAATTCTAGTAAGTCTCAATGTACATATAATCTAAGCAAGCGTTGGGCAAGTACGTATCCTTATCTTAGCACACAAACAGTAAGAAAAAAGTCGGTACTCTGAACATGGCATACAAGATATACTGAAAATAAATTATAGTAAGTCTCAATGTACACATAATGCAGGTAGACCTTGGCCAAGTACTTAGCCTTGTCTTGGCACACGAAGAGTAAGATTAAAGTAGCTACTTTGATTCTGACAAACAAGATATTCTGAGAACAAATCCTTGTCAGTCTCAATGTACACATAATCCAAGCAGGCCCTGACCAAGTACTTATGTTTCTTGGCACCCAAGGAGTAAGAAGAAAGTAGGTACTCTGATCCTGGCAAGCATGATATACTGAGAACTTCTACTAAGTATCAATGTATACATAATACCGTGAGTTCAAAAAGTAATTACAGAAGGGTTGGCCATGAAAAAAAAAAGTAATGTCAACAGCAAGCTTTAAAATTCATTAACTGTCATCACTGTTGTTGTTGTCACAAGTTTATATTGAAAATTCATTTAAGTTCAATTATAACGGTTTTACAATAGAACATAAAACATTTATGATTGATTCATACTTTCGAAATGGTGTTCGAGAGAGAACGGCGAATGGATTTATAGTGCGGTGCCATGTTTAGAGGAATTTCTGCTACAATTTCCAGATATTGCTGTCCTTGAAGGAGATTTTTACACCGCACTTAGAAGATGTGTTGATGTATTCCGAGATACAGGGAGCATTACTTATAGAGATAGAGCTGGAAGGTCAAGAGTTCGTACTTAAAATACAGTGGATGATCGTCAACGTTTGAACGAGCAACCTACTACATCACTACGTACACTTTCGCAAGAGACTGGTTTATCATTAGGAACTTCCCATACTATTGCCAAAAAAGATTTTAATGCTGTTCCCATACCAAATTCTTGCTTTACATGAGTTGCTGCCAGCAGATCACAATAGGAGAATTTTGTATTGTCAGTGGTTCGAACAAAATTTAATGAACAACGAAGAATTGCTAAATTTAGCGTTTTTTTTTTCTGGCGAGGCCTGGTTCACCCTTTCGGGGTATATACACTCACAGAATATGAGGTTATGGAGTGCTGCAAATCCGCATACTTTTCGAGAATCTCCCGTTCACCCGTTACAAGTTAGTGTTTGGATTGCTGTCTCGAAGACGTATTATCGGACCCATATTTTTCCACGAAACTGTTACTGCTCAGAGATACCGGAATATTGTACGTGAATTTATTAATCAGCTTCATGAGGATCAGCTCCAGCAAGGCTACTTCCAACAAGATGGCGCAACGGCCCACACCGCTCAAGAGACCCTTAATTACCTTCGTGAATTTTTTGACGATCGAATTATTAGCTTACGTTTAAATCCAGAATTTTCACCTAGATCAACCAGGCTTGACTATTTTAGATTACTTTATATTCCCTTATCTGAAAAATAATGTATACAAGATCCCTATTAACAATATCGAGGAACTGCAAAACAGAATTACGGAACAGTGTGCCAATATAACTCCTCAAATTCTTATAAATGCTTTTAATAATAATAATATGAAAAGACGAGTAAATTTGTGTCTGATGGTTTATTTTTCTGTACCTGTGAAATAAAAAAATTATAATTTCCAATTTTAATGATTAGGTACTTACTTGTTATGATTTGTTTAATGGTGTAGTAATTTAGTTGTTACTGTTATCGTCTAAATTGAAATAATAGAACTCATTTCTTCAAAAATTGATTTATTTACATTTACCTTACCTTTGTCCTAGTACACAAGAAGTAAGGAAAAAATAGTGTTTTGGCAAACAATATATACTACCTCGGCCTAGAACTTATCCTTCTATTGGCATCCAGGAAGTAAAAGAAACATATTCTTGTCCCGGCAAACAAGATCTACTAGAACAAGAACGTATCCTTGTCAGTCTTAAAGTCATCTAACACTCTCTCATCTCACACATCAGCTAAGCTGGCCTTGGCCGAGCACTTTTTCTTGTCTTGGCACACAAGGGGTAAGAAGAAAGTATTCTGATCCTGGTAAACAAAAAATGCTAAGAATAAATCCATGTCTATTCCGTCCGTATACAAAATTTAAGCAAGTGCTGTTCAGGCACATACGACTAAAACATATCTGGCTAAAACGAATCGGGCAGATAATTAGCCAGCGTCTATCAACGAATCGAACCATCTGGTTATGCTGGGTGTTACCCAAGTGACGACGCGGTCTAACCAACGGTTAATCTTAGTCTTGACAATTTGAGAAGCCACGAAAACCTCAATCAATAAATATTTTGTCACTAAAAAAGAGGCGAGTGGGTATTTTTGTAGGATTTTCTTTTCGGCATTTTTCAAAAACATTTTAAGAAAACTTGCGCTAAATACTATTAAACGATAGAAATGATTCTCTAGAATGAGTGTAACCAATAAAAATTAATCAGCCGTATTTAATGTTTATGTTAACTGATTTTCATCGATAGTTCTTACAAATTATGTAATATTTTTGTCCCTATTCATTCCATTGCTTTATTCGATCCCAGCTCTAACTCGTGATATCTGTAATTTTAAAATTATATATTAATACAATGATTATTCTTTTAAGATTGTCTTGTCATTTCCAGGCTTCTCATTAGCGAGGCTTTCTCTTCAATAATGGTTCTTATTTTCATTTTGATGTGTCATTAGACATTGATCTTAGTAAACTCCCTAAGTCATTCCCTTTATTTTCTTGCCTTTTCCCAGAACATTCTGTGTTATTGAATAAATTGTTTATAAAGAAAAATCCGTATATGTTTCACCATTATTAGCAATCGTGTCATAAGCATTTCAAGTTCCTTTCTGTGGCAGCCGTTGTTAGGAATTTTTTTACTAGATTGATAAAAATAACAAACAGTATGTTATGAACACATTTTTGGCTTCATAAATTTTATGCTATACATTGGTAATCCTACGTAATTAAACACATTACTCCTGTAATATTTCATTTTAAAAAGGATTTCGCTTTTTTGTATAGCAAAATCATAATCATTTACTAAACCAATTAGACAGGAAATTTACTTTATACACATGCTGTTATTATAAACGCAATTAACCTAAATAAAATTATAAAATTATTCGTATGTTGGTGGGGAAATAAATGTATTGTTTTGTTTAGACGCAGGAACATGGTAAATAAAAATAACCTAAAGATCAAAAAGTATCATAGAGTCATATTATTCTTGGAAAATGATTGTTAATGTTGGCTGCACCTTTAACTCCGTACAGTAGAGCCTACATGTTGAGAAGGTTCAGCTTCCACTAAAGTGAGTGTGTACCAATTTTCAGGTGGATCCAACATTTTGTCTTTGAAATGTACATAATGCTAAAAGTATTTTTTTCTTCTTTATCGTGCCATAAATTCTTAAGGAAGCACTTTCGTACTAAGATATGTTTTTCATAATCGGTCTTATTTGACCTCAGGAAGTTGTAATTAAGCTGTGCCCCTTTACTTTCTGGACACACTGTATAATACATTTACTACGACAATTCAACTTAAACATGAAGTGGTCCATTTAAAAACGGCAGGTTTTTCAGCTTGACATCAAATAAATGCAATTGTAATCGCAAATGAAGAATTCTTTTTATTATTTCAAGCCTTACTCCTCCGAAATTCATTTATAAATAGATATTTGTATCTTTATCATCACAAACATAAAATTTTTATTGTGTTATTGGATAGTCGTAAGGGTTCTATTAAATCAGTATAGTTTGATTTTTATATTTATGTATATTTATAATGATAGTATCCTATATAATCTTTGTCTGTCAAACTGTCTAGTTGTCTGTCTTATATACACTTAATTACATTGTGAACAATTTAATTTGTAAACTCTTTTTTGTCCTTGGCATTGGATAAGGTTTTCAAGTGTTTTAGTTGTTTTAAGATATGTTTAAATGTATTTGTTTTGTTCATAATACCAATTTTCTCTAATATATAATAAAAATATGAAATCGAGACCTTTTTGACTGTATTAGAGCGGCGTTTGGGATGAATTGTTTAAAAGGCTAATTTATATTTCTTTTTAATTAATATGCCACTTAATTGAGTATTATAATCATTCTTTAGAAATAATTTACTGCTGTATTAAATTATTGTTTCAAAATCAAATGTTGAGATATAACTTTGAAAGGATTAACAGTTCGAAAAATACAGAAGCAAACATGTAAACACTTTAACATAGAGAGTAAATGAAAATTACTCGCTGTGGGACTGTTGTTACAAATATCGTAAAAATAGATTGTTTTTAAACCGTTGTTTAATATAAATACACCTATTCCAGACTGCTAATTTAACAACATTGGATATTGTATTGGAATTTTTGTAATTCATTTATTTGCGTTTCCTTAAAACTTCGAAAGGTACCTTATGTAAAGTTGAATTCTAATTGCAAATATATCGGTTACTTTTTATCCCCGTAATGTATTAATGGAACTTCACGCGTAAAGTTTCAGATTATCTGAATTTCGGGTTGGTAAATAAAACCGTAGAAGCTCTTAAGGTAATATCTCTTTGTTAGGATTGTAACGTGATATTCTCCCTCCATAGCTTTTGATAAACGACAAAACATTGTAATCTCGTGAACTTAACGATCTTCCGTGTATTCTCGCCGATTTTAGCTTCTTCACGTTAAGAGCGCGAAGCTACTACAAGCTTTGGAAATTTGCATTTGAATCTAGTTTATGAACTTTGCTTTAATGTGTGATAATAAACCGACAAGGGAAGTTGAATTAAAGTGCTTTTTCTCTTTGCAGCCATGTAAATAAAACCACCACTTACGAAAATCCTTCTGTGAGGAACATGGAACCCATACCTATCCCGGAACCACGATCCGTGACTCTAGAGAGATCTCCAGTTATGGGCTTTGGCTTTGTTGCTGGATCTGAAAAACCTGTCGTTGTTCGCTTCGTCACAGAAGGTGGTCCAAGTGTAGATAAGGTAAATATATTCTTGTATTTCCATAACGTATAATGTTGGGGGAGAATGGAATACTGCGTTGTCAAAATATATTAAGCATACGAGAAATGTCATACCTACAAGAAAATCCCCTTTACACCTGTTGCATTCCTTCAATAAATGATGTGTAAGATCATATACTTCTTTCTAGAAAGAAGGTTTTTTAAAAAATGTTCATTTTAGTGCAAACGATGAGAAAATTTTAAATTACATGTGAGTATACAGATATGAAGAAAATAAATTTAAAAATATAAATGTTTCTGTAATTAAAAAATTTTCATAAATGTACATTAACAACTGAAAAATTAACCTCGAAGCTCATCCAAACTTTAATTTATTTATTGTGTAAGAAACCCGTACAAACTAACAGGCGTCAAAAAATGTAAACCAAATAAGCGCATGGTTAATTTCGTTAACCTAAAGGCATATCATCGATTATTGACGCGATCTCAGTACTCCACAGAACTTGATTATAGTAAAACACGAGCACAAAATTAAATAACTCGTTGTAAACTAGAATTTCAGAGTATTTTCCATTATTTCGCCGACTGCATGAATGGTGTCTGTAGTATGTTGCAGTGGTTATCATCTACCCGTCTTTCTAGTAATGTTGCCTCTTCCTTAAAACAGTATTATCACCGATTGGGGGGTTTCTTGGAATAGTTTATAATCAACGGCAATGTTTACAAATTCAGCAGAACCAATCTTTCGAATTTCATTAATGTTGGTTCCATTGCGAAAACAACATTCAATCGTAAATGCTTTCTGTTCCATTTTGAGAATATAAAATGTAAGTGCCGTAAAAGTACTCACGTGCATTAAAAACAACAATTTTTATGTAGTTGCACAGAAAACCATAAACTACAAACAACAATGAAAACAGGCGAAATGACAATTATTGCGTGTGAACCTTTAAAGCAAATTTTTGACAATTAATTGTCAAATGTCACCAACCGTATGCGCCAGTGAGAAAGAACTCTTATTACTTCTAAAACTGTGACATGCGTTTACGATAACGAAATTAACCATAATATTGTACTTCTTGTGAACATCCTTTACGTTTCTATATCTTTATTTTAACATTCATTGTTGATTTGTTAGTTTAAATTGCCAACGGCAAAAAATTGAAATTTAGAAACACAGCGGTATTTGCAATAATCCGTGGCTATATATCTTTGTGGCACTTATATTTGAAAGAGAATACGCTGTAAGCTCTGTGTTCATACGAGCTTAGTCAACATTACAATAGAAACGAATTTACGATTCATTTTTCCTGTTTATGGTATTTACAGGTTATTTAGATAGATTGATAATTTGAATTCGTGTTTATATCCTCTACACTACAGTATTTGTGATTTCAAATATAACTGCAAATGCAAAGTTAAAAAAATTCGCACATTTGACCTATTGAAATTGCGACGAAATATATACATATATATACAGGGTGAATCAATAGGGTGTAATTCTTCCATAGCTTCTGACACGTTAAAGCTTCGGCTGCGATTCAAGTTTTAGGTGATTTAAATGATGGAAATGCATTTTTTTAAATTAATTTTGATTATACAGGATGTTCCATTTTAGAGCTACATGACGCATCGCAATTTTTCTCCTGTATTTTGAAGCATCTTTAGTGTAATATTTTTGGAATTCGTTGGTGGAAAATTAAATAAAAAATATTTTTCGAAAAAAAAACGCGTTGGCAGTACGGACATTTTTTTAAATTTTGGTGCTACGCACTACAGTAATCAAGTTGCTTGCTTGGAAACAATCGCGGTGGGTCGGAAACGAATTCATGCCAAGCGTCAAAGCATGTTAAAGTAATTAATGTCAAAGTTTGGTTGCCACAAAGTTAATTAGTGGTAGGAAGAATGAACTTTCCTGGGGAAATAGAAATGGTATACACCCTGGGTGAAGTGATAGAAACTGCTTTTTGGGAAGCGACAATGTCTCAAAGAATTAACATAACAATAAACGTAGAACACAAAAACGATAACACTAATTAAAAGTTCATAAGAGATGTTCAAAATGTCCCCCGTTTTGTTCAATGCACAACTGGGTTCTTTCTCTGAATAAATTCCCGACACTCTTACTGTATGGGGCAGGGTACTTCGAAAAACATTCCGTATTCCGTATCGTCTCTTGTGGTAGGTGGAATTTGATATACTTGATCTTTGACAAAACCCCATAAATAAAAGTCCAATTTCGTGAAATTAGGTGATTTAGCTGGCCAATTAGCTGGACCCCCTCTACCTATCCAGGAAAAGTGTTGTTAAAGTAGTGCTGAACTTGACCGCTGAACCCATAGTCTTCGTACAATATCTAAGGGTAAATCATCCAGATAATTATCAAGGGCGTTTTCCAAAAAATGAAGATAAGTATTTCCATTCACACGTCCTTCAAAGAAATACGGTCCCAGAACATATCCCCCAACAATGCCATGGTCCTCAGTTCGGGTAAAATGGGGATTTTCGGTTGCATAATAATGAAAATTATGTCGATTCACATTGCCACTGAGGTTAAACGTGGCTTCATCAGAGAACAGCACCTTTTCGAAAAACAAAGGAGTCTCCTGTGTTCGCTCATTTGCCCACAGGTAAAAGTCTAGTCTTCTTTGAAAATCAATTTCGTTTAATTCCTGCAGAAGTTGCACATGGTAAGCGTCTGAGTCTGAGTGACATCTACTTCCCTACTAATTTGTCAAGTGCTTTTATGCGGATCCTCAACCAATTCCAGTAAAACAGTAAACTCATTTTCTTCATGCGTGGCCATCTTTCGACGATTCTGTTTCTTGTACAAAATGCTACCAGTTTCTTCAAATCTCTCCTGCAATCTTTGAATTGATGTCTCTTGGGGGTGGTTTCTGTTTGGATATTTTTAGGCATATATTCTTGCAGCCAAAAGGCAGTTTCTATCACTTTCACCCAGGGCATAGATCATGTCTATTAATTCCTCCTTAGGAAAGTTCATTCTTCCTACCACTAATTAACTTTGTGGCAACCAAACTTTGACATTAATTACTTTGACACGCTTTGACGTTTGGCATGAATTCGTTTCCGACTCACCGCGATTGTTTCCAAGCAGTTAACTTGATTATAGTAGTGCGTAGCACCAAAATTTAAAAAAAATGTCCGTACCTCAAAAACGGGTGATTTTAGGCGTATGACATGTCTTACAAAACTTGTAGAGAAAAATAAAATACACACCTCTAGGAACTTTTTTATTGGTGGTTCCATTTGAAAAAATGAGTTTTGGCTCTTTTAAAGTGTCTTGAGTTTGTGGCTTTCTAAACTACGCTGTGTATAAAATAATCGAATTCTGCAAAAGGCAAGAGTTAAAACATGGTCTATTCTGCCCCTAGGTAAAAGCCCATTTTTAAATCTCGAAAGATCGACTCATACTGAGCTTTCAAAATTTGGTCTACGAACGCTGATTTTTTCGAAAAATATTTTTTATTTAATTTTTCCACCAACGAATTCCAAAAATATTACACCACTGTATAGGTCACTAAAGATGCTTCAAAATACAGAAGAAAAAAATGGGTATTTCTATTTAGAAAAATTGCGATGCGTCATGTACCTCTAAAATTAAACACCCTGTATAATCGGAACTAATTTTAAAATATGCACTTCCATCATTGAAATCACCTAAACCTTGAATCGCAGCCGTAGCTTTAACGTGTCAGAAGTTATGGAAGAATTACGCCCTATTGACTCACCCTGTGTATATATATATGTGTGTGTGTGTGTGTGTGTGTTAAAAAGCTCTCTCCATCAACAGATAATTATATCAAATTCTTAAGACATGCTGCATCTCTACTACCAGATAATTTAGAGATTTTGACGATTAAGACTGACTATAAAGAATAAAAGTCTTATCTTATTAGCTTTATTCATAGAAGTAATATACGCACTGTTTAGTCATATTCTTTATTGTCATTAATCGTCACAGATCGATGGCACACCAATATTACAAATAATAAATAACAAACGACTGAAACGGCTATAAAATTTAATTTTATACTATGAGGCATGTTTAATGCTAATAGTAGAAAATAAAAGTGTGGTTTAGGGTAAGATGGAAAATATAAAGAACTGCATCAAGGTGAATGTCAGTGTTTTTAATTGCTCCGGTATTTAAGTCCAGACTGGACCCTATCGAGTTGTTTAAAAACGGGGAAAAAGCAGGAGGTGAGAGGATAAAAGGAGACACAAACCTTGAGAGGTAAAACACACAGCGTAGAATCCTAATTGGTGAGTAAAACTAAAATTTCTAAACGGTTGGAGGTTAAGAAGATAGCATTTAAGGCCAAAATTGCATGCTATAGAGAGATAAGAATAACAACACTACACATATTAGCGGCGCACTAAAATTCCTGGAGGTAGGCAACACATCGTGCACGGAAGCGTACACAAGCGAAAACAACTACAGGGGCGATGGCAACCATGGAAGAACTACTAAAGAAAATTAATGATAGACTGGATGATATAGATAAGAAGCTAGGGCAAATAGGTACTAATACAAGCGCCATAAAGCAGGAAAACAAACAACTTAAAGAAAAAATCGAGAACCAGGATAAAAGAATAGAATTTTTGGAAAGAGAAGTCAGGAAAAAGAATCTAGTGATAACAGGAGTGACTGATGAGGAAGGCGAGGGAGAAAAGGAGATGCTGGACAAAGTTTCATTGGTGATGAACAATATAGGGGTAAGGATGAATGAAGAAAGAGATCTAGAGGATTGCATAAGGCTGGGGAAATATAAAGAGGCAGGAACAAAACCAATTCTAATTAAATTAAGAAAATTTAGTAAGAAAATGGAAATCCTAAAACAGGCCAAGAATTTAAAGGACACAAAGATATGGATAAATGAAGATTACACAAGTGCAAGAAGAGCGGAAAAAATTAATCCCGATCATGAAGGAGGCAAGAGCGAAAGGACAGAAGGCACTGATTAAGTACAACAAATTAATAATTAATAACGAAGTATACGACATGGAGAGAAATAAATTTGCACCCCAACAAATCCTGCAAAAGGCATATAGCGGTGAAGCAAGCGCTAGTACAAAGAGATCAGTCAGCGAAAGGTCACCCAAAGAGGATACGCTAGAAATGCAGCTAAGAAAAGTAACAAAGACTTCGTGGACAAAAAACTAACAAAAAAAGTAACGGATCGGAAAAAAGATGACGGCAATGAATACGGAAACGAAAGACAAGTTGATAAGGAAAGATGCCCATATAACTGTAAAAAAATAGGGAAAAGAAATGAGGACGGGCATATGGAGGCAACTACGAGGAACAGGAAAGTGAATATGGCAAACACTACCAAAAATATAGAGAAAATTAAAAAATGCACAAAAATAGGACAATGGAATGTGAGAACCTTAAACCAAGAGGGAAAACTGGCGCAAGTTATAAAAGAAATGGAAAGATACCATATCGACATATTGGGAGTTAGCGAGACGAGATGGAAGGGAAACGGCGAGATAATAACAATAGATAAACACTGCTTTTTATATTCCGGATTAAAGGGAGAAGACGATATACATGAATATGGAGTAGGAATAATCCTAAACGCAAGGTTTAGAAATGCACTGATAGAATGGCAGCCGATATCTGAGAGAATAATAACGGCCAGGTTAAAAGCGCAGAACCGAGGGGTCACAGTATCGCAGTGCTACGCACCAACAGACGTGTCTGAAACAGAACATAAAGAACAGTTCTACAGCCTACTCGACAAAACAATCACAAAAATTAATAAAAATGATGTTATAATATTGATGGGAGATTTTAACGCCCAAGTGGGGAGCGAAAATGAAGACCTGCAACATGTCATGGGGAAACATACATTAAGGAAATCCCGTGAAGAGCCATGTCGAGCAGTGCTGGAATGGAATCCGCAAGGGAAAAGGAGGCCAGGACGACCACGAACGACCTGGAGGAGGACTGTTGCAGAAGAGAGTAGGAAATCATTCGCACAGCTAAAACCAATCGCAGATGACAGACAACAGTGGAAAGAATTCGTAACCACCCTATGTCCCGCAAGGGAATAATGGGAACTATTATTATTATTATTATGAGTAAAAATGCGTAGCAAGAGACACACGGCTGTTCAATAAGTAGGCGTATGGTGAATTTTGTTCACGCGTATCGCAGGTTTGCAAGTAAAGCTTTGCGATGGCCGTCAATTCCTCAGTCAGTTATTAACATTATTCAAAGACAATAATAATTAGTTCGTGTGATTTCACTGTTATTTGTAATTTTTCTGTACAACTACAGGAAACCATTGTTTTTAGAGGTACTACAGGGATACTTTTATGATCTTCCTGTAGTTGACCCTTGCCTCGATCATTTTTTTCCATACCGAAAATTCAGATCAAAAGTAGTTGCAGCCAAACATGTAGTCGGAGAATGAAAACTTAAAGGGCAAAGTGACATATAAAGTGCTCCTTATTTTTATTGACGCAAAATTGTGTACATAATATAACTGAAAGCATTTATACTAGACCGTTTCTGTCGCAAACCAACCTAAATTAATCGGATTAGAAGGTATTCAATCGCTTCGAAGAACATCTTGTCGGATTTCCGAATACTTCCGCCGACTGTAAACACCGCACAGAAATCTTATATGTCTAAATATTTTACTGCACGAGACAGGAAGTATTACTGGAAAGAAGTATAGTAGGCGACCGCTAAAGGGTACTGTAAAAACTATCGACGTTGCTCAGAGAATATAATTTAATCATTTTATCAAAAGCATCTTCCTACACGAAAAGATTACTTCACTTTGCTTAAGAATATGCAGTTATATTCGTATCGACTCAAGTTTTACAATATTAAAAGCATTTAAACACAGAATTTCACTGTTTTGACATGTTTTAGTGGCGGTCATTTTCAGCATCTATTACAGGATATTATTTGTTTTTATTTACTAGTTTAAGTTTCAATATTTTGTTTATAAGTCAGCATATGTATACGCTTGCTGGTCTACAACCAAGAAAACAATATTGCACACTCCTAGACAAAAATCATTGATATCATTGCAAATACAGAACAAAAACTAGAACGACGGAAAGAATATATAGAGGAACTATTAACAGACCAGAGAATAAGTCCAGAACAGATACCCATAGTTCAAGAAGAAATACGACCCAACATCACCAACGAAGAAATAACATACGCCTTGACCACAATGAAGAATGATAAAAGCCTTGGACCCGATGAACTTCCCAGAGATATCCTCAAAATTATTAACGAAGAACATATGAACGTCTTGCTAGAACTTTTTATTAAAATATATAGCCCAGGAAATATCTCTGAAGAATAGTTACTGTCAGTTTTCATCAGTTTGCCCAAGAAACCAAAAGAATGTCAGGACCAACCCTACCATCAGTTTGATGTCATATACTTTGAAAGTATTCTTAAAAATCGTCCACAACCGTATATATAAAAACTAGACATGGGCATCACGGAAACTCAATTTGGATTCCGGAAAGACTTGGGAACAAGGGAAGCCTGATTCTCGTCCAACGTGCTGGTCCAAAGGTGTCTACACGTTAACCAGGATGGGAATGCCTGTTTCATGGACTATAACTAGGAATCCGACAGAATTCGACACGACCAGTTGATAAATATTCTCAAAATGAAACATCTGGATTATAGAGACCTTCAAATCATCTCAAATTTATACTACAGCCAAAAGCCCACGGTATGCATTGACAAACTAACTTCACAAGAGATAGAAATAAAGAGCAGTAATAATGAAGACCTTATTATCAACGGAAAGAATATCGAACAGGTTGAAAAATACACATTTCTTGGTGGAAGTGTGAACTCCAATAATGAATACACCAATGAAATCAAAATCAGGATCGAAATACCACGAACAAATTTCATCAAAATGAAAAAAGTACTCTGCGCTAGAAACCCGAGTCTGGACTTGAGAGTTCGTTTAGTTACAGGCTACGTCTTCACCATTTTTCTCTACGGGGTCGAAGCATGGACCCTCAATGCAGCAACGCTCAAGAAACTAGAAGCGTTCGAAATGTAACTCTATAGAAGGATCCTCAGAATGTCGTGGATGACCGAATAACTAACGTCGAAGTTCCGAGGAGAATAGGTAAACAAAAGGAAATAATAGATACGATAAATAGCTCAAAACGACAGTATCTTGGACACGTTACAAGAGGTGAAAGGTACGGTATGCTGCAGCTGATAATACAAGGAAAAATCAATACAAAGAAGAAGAATTGTAGGAAGAAGAAGAATCTGGTGACTGCATAATCTGAGGCAATGGTCCGATGTATATCTGGGGGACTTTTCAGAGCAGCAGTCTCAAGAATTAGAATTGCTATGATGATTGCCAAACTTCGGTCTAAAGACGGCACCTAAAAAAGAAGATATGTAGGTATACGCATTAATAAGTTACGACATGCCCTCACCTAGAGAAAATTGAACGCATACTTAATATATCGACAAGCTCATCCTTCCCTCCTATAATGGTCTAAGAAGTCCAGTACTGATCTTTATATTCCAAACGAAACTCGATTTGCCTTATCACATTAAAATACCAATGATAAAAACGAACTTTGCTATATGTAAATCACTGAAAATAACTTGCAGACCGAATCATGTTTATAAATATAAATGAAAATATCGACCCCGTTCATTTATAGCATTTTCAAGATCAACGGCACCGATAAAAATTACAAAAACAAAACAGATATAAATTTCCATGCTCAACATAATCAGCTGTTAACCTACAAAGCGTAAGCTTAATTAATAGTAACTTTGCATGTGAAATAATTAAATAATTAGTAAATCACCGTCCACTATCGTACTTGAACCTGATGCAATCTGAACTGAAGGCGGAATATAAGACACGAGAACCAGTTTACTTGCATATTCGTTGATGAAATCATACAACCAGCAAAGACCTCTAATGCAACTTTCTCTGTGCTATTGGGTGTACTTTCGAATTTTTGAAAATAACACTTAAATTTTAAAATATGGTGTGTCCAATTTAAGCGCTGCGTGCATGGGGTTCTCGTAAAAGGTAAGATAAAGAGATTCGGTTAAAAAAGAAGACTTTTGCACAGCACCTTAAACGATTATCAATCAAATTCCTTAAGTTTTACTTAATTTTCAGTATATATATATTTGTTTTGTTTGGACAATTTGCTTATTGTTATCATGTGGCGAACTGGTTTTAATATTATAAGGGAACTATTCTATAGTCCATCTCACAGTTTTACCTGACAACCGGAATAATGCAAAATTGTACGAACTTAAACATCGACCTGCTCGTTCACTGATCGATTTTACTTAAAATCCATACTGCCCAGTGCTGTAGTTATTTTAATTAATTTTCAACATTTAGGTAATAGGTATAGGTATAGGTATAGAATTAATTCCACAATTATCTAAATCATCAAATATAACTTTAACTGGCAAAGTTATACCACCAAGATGAAATTAAATATTGTATCTTACTTATATTGGGATTCAACTTAAAATGCTTTCTGCGTAAGCCCAAAATTGTTTGTTTAGTTTGTACGTCATCCACCAACGAACTTCTAATTACGTTATCCATGATACACATCGCATTACCATTACAATAATAATAATATTAATGCAGTTCTAATGATCGTTTGTAGGAGTATACATACTCCATGGGGTTAATAACCCTTATTGGCTTTTAGCACCTAGTTAGTGATGGTATACAAATTTATTTTTGTTTTTCATTACGTATGTCAAATCGTAAATTAAATTATGAAGATATTGGAACGAAGCATTATCAGTTGTTACGCTTGAAATGTGGAAAAAAAGTTGAACGCGCTGAAAAATTAATTGAAGAGTGGAGGGAACGTGAACGTGTGGTTGAACAAATAAATCCAATTGTAATTACTTAAGGTTTGGATTCAGACTCCAATTATACTGTTGAAGGCGATGATTAAGATATACAGTGCTTTCGTAAAGTAGTGGATAAATTCTTTAAAATCGTTGAGAAAAATATTTCATAAA
>JABXWE010038088.1:0-21089 GCA_014611495.1 Limonius californicus
GGGATTTCCGTGAACCCCCCTACTCCTGTGAGCTAAGCTGTAGGCCTTTTTCCACCTATCTTTTTGCGGGTCGACGAAAACGCTCGTTTGGCCCGTAACAAGATTTTGGCCCGTAACAGAGTGTCCCATAAGTTGAGATAAATCGCCACGTAGCGTTGTTTAGCAGTGCAGAGTGAACACAAAATTGTTAAAACTTTATTTTCCTCAGCCTAGTTTCTTCACACGAGCTTCTTGAAGTTTGAAATTCGAATGCTGCGTATCTTCAACAACAAAGCTAAACTAATAACGACTAAGGATGAAAGTGGTTCTTCATCAATCAACTCTTCAGATATTAGTAACAAAAAAGGCTTGTATATAAGTTCAAATTGCAGATTTTTGATTCCAAAAATTTATTGCAAACACTAGGTTTAGATATGGCATCAAGACCACTCTAAGCAAGACTACTGTTTCGAATTTTACAGTTGTCAAACACATTTTTCTGTATTTCTTTGTAAATTCTGTTTCACTTGCTTTAATGGAATGCACATTTTCTAAGTACCCTGGCATGATTTGGATTCTTGGAGAAGTTGGTGGTAATTGTAATGTAGGGGCAAGGCTATATGCTGAACGCTATCCAAATAGAAGACATCCAAACACACAGTTATTAAACGAAATGACGAACCACTCGACAGAGTGGAAGACAGAGGAAGTATTGGTCTAAGAAGATGTGGTGGTGGTCGTCTGTTATGGTAAGACAGCTCAATATTGGAGAAAATGCGTTATATTGAGTGGGAGGCTACGGGGCGCGTATTTAGTATTTCTCGGATTGTAGACATACTAGAGTCGAGAATACACAGAACAGTACACACTAACGGCCTGTATTCTGTGTGGGCAGATGAGAACCCGCATTTTTGGTGTCATCAATATCGATTCGATGTTTGGGCAGGTGTCGTAAATAATTACTTCATTGCTCCTCTTATTCTGCCAAATCGTCTTAGTGCTGAAAATTTCCTACATTTTTTAATGAAGAGTTTCAAATACTATTGGAAAACATCCTGTCAAAATATGTGGTAGCAACAAGATGGTGCTCCAACCCATTATAGAATCGTGGTTCGAGATTGGTTTCAAAATCGTTCCTGATCGGGGGATCGGTCATGTTAATTGGGGGTACTATAGCTTCGCCGCCAGGGTTACCTGATCTAACGCCCTTAGATTTTTCTTTACGGGTTTATCTGAAGGCTTTAGTATATTTCACAGTAGTGAATAATGTAGAGTATGTAGACGACTTTCAACGAACACATGCTCCAACGAGTACAAAGTTCAATTGCAGTGAGATTTGCAGAATGTCATAATGTTGGTGGTGGTCATTTTGAACAGTTTCATTAATTTACAGAAAATATTAAATTCAAATTTATTTCCACCAGTAATCTTTATTCTGTTTGTTCATAAGTTATTTGTCTTTAGGTTCTGAAAAGGATTGATAACTACTTTATTCAGCTGTGGATTAGACCTATTGGGGATACTACATTAAAAATAAGGGCGCAGGTAACTTTACCTCGTGCTGGTGAGGAAATGAGTTGTTTAATAGCTGATTAGTGTTGTCAATAGCACTGACTGACCTAGCTAATAATTATTACGCAATAAATATATTTTAATAGTTTTCCATAGCAACTTGAAAAATATTTTCTGTAGAGCATACAACATGCATATTACACAGTTGCCAAGTTTCCACTTCTTTTCGTGCTTCGTGTAAAGCAACTAGCCCGCGAAAAATGATTATCTTAGCTGTTTGATATTTAGTAAGTACTGCTGAACAGCACTACCAGGCATTTTATCGCGAGTTATGGGACACCCTGTATAATTAGATAATTAAAATTATATTAAACTTGTAGTGTGTTTCTGAAGATGGCCCGGAAGGGCTGTACGGAAATGTAACCTTGAAATGATAATTTTAACGTCAAAGTTTAGCTCCTCTATAAGCATCGCGTTAGTTTCCAAATAGCCCAAAAACGGTAGGATATTCATTTTGATAATATTAATTTATTAGGTTTGTTAGATTGAAAACTAGAGGGAGGAAATAGTTTTAATTGTTTTTTTTACAAATCTATTATTTCATCTTAGTTCATGGAAGAAATTAATAGACCTGTAGGTTTGTCTCCTCAATAGCGTACGTTTTGAGTAAGGTAATTGTTACAAAGGGTTCCATTCCAATCAACATTTCCCTTTCCGTCGGCGTTTCTGTGGGCCATGGGTGAGCAACTTCAAAAGGAAACGCGCCCTACAGGTTTTGGCCTTCAATAGCAAGGTTTTAGTAGTCGCATAGTAACTTCTAAGCTATAATATCCGAACATACAAGTTTTGCTTTTGAACAGTGCTAATGTTAACAACAATATGATCAAAGGAGCGGAAACGCAGTAGTTCAAGGAAGCGCCACGTGATCAGAATCACACAGCCCTTAAACTGCTAACTCACTAACGAGGTGCATCTTGTACCAGCGATCGGCACAAATTAGTTTAAATTATTACCGTACATTTGTGCTTTACTTACCAGAACTTTGCGACTACGTGTTAATAATTCATCGGCCACCGCCGACCCCTCTACAAATAAAATTATCCGTAGTTTGCGTTCAAACCGAGTAGTATTCGGTTTTGTAGTTTAACGCTTGTTTACTGCTTCTATTTTTTGTAGGCAATTAGTGCACTTTGAAATTAAAGAAGTATCGCTATCTGTGATATGTGTGTGTATGTTTTATGCGTTTGAGTCCTCAAGAATTCAAATCTGTAATAACTAGTTGAACTGGAGTCCGCCTACTTTCTTACCACCGTCTGCTCGCCTGCCGTTTCCTGTGGATCTGTTTGCTCGCCACCTCGATTGCTCGCCGGACAGATGCTCGATAAGTAATTTATTCTTAAAATAACATATTATCTGTAGGAATTTAGTATACGCTGTTGGTAGTTCTGAAAATCTTACATTCTTCTAAGAATGGTAAAAAAGCAGGGATACCTGTTCTTGTAAAAGAATTCAGATAGGGTAGTATTTATTTTTGTTTGTAGCTAATACAATAAGTTTTAAACAATGTTTAATAAACAGTTAACCACTCATACAACTTCCATAAACGAATATTTACTAAAAATATCAAAATTTATTAACAAGAATACTCCCTCTATATATGGTATTTGAAAATACAAATGAAGGTTTTATTTATGAAGTAAGAGATGTGCTGAAATGCTGTCGTGGGCGGTATGGTCCATGCGTTTTACTAATTTATTTTAAAATATAATTCAGAAATAAAAATCAATGTTATGCTCTTAATGGCTGAAGAGAGTTCATGGTAGATTAGCCTTTTCGTGGTACACACTGGGCAACGTGTTTTACACGGTTAAACAGTCTATACATTTTGTTGCTGAACTTGAACGATATAAAGGATATCCCAGCTCAGAGGATACAGCGTGATCGACAAAAAGCTTGCAACACATAATAAAAAACATTTTACTCAGGATAGTATATGCATTTATTTAATTTTTATTATATTATGTCTGTTTAAACTTTGTATCACACATCATACAAAATTTATAAATGATTCAAGAATATTTGATATATTTGCGGTCATGGGAGTCGAAAAATAGACATCAAAGAAGATCGTTTCCCCGCTACCAGCTGACGGTTTATTCTCTTTCCTCATTGGAAAAAATACAATTGTACTCAGTAAAAACTGAAGCAAGCAGAAGAGAAATGAAAAGCTGACATATTAACGAAATTTTTTGTAAAACTTCAGCATTATAAACTGAAAAACGATTAAGCATTATCTTTACATTGGACATTCTACTATTAACGATAAAATGTTTAGATCAAAATCGGCACATAATTATTTTCTTCAATAACGGAGTCTCGAGCTGAAAGAACAATTGTGTATACTTAATACCAAAATTATTCTAAATTCGAACTTACTATTTTGATCTGAAAATTGCATTACAGTTAATTACTTTCTTCGATGTAGGAGTTTCAGTCGATATGTAATTATATACCTTGATGTGCCTTTCTGAATGTTTATGGTTACAGTCGAATCTGAATTTTTAATATTTTTAATATACACAGTTTAGAAACATGTATTGCAAGTTTTTATTTGATATTGTTTACTGCAATTTGTTTTATTTTTGTGCCTCTGATCTTATGTGCATACATAATTATGTAACACATTAGCTTCAATGGTAGCCGGCCTCGATGGTCTAGTGGCTAGCGCATTTGCCTTTAGATCCAAGAGATGCGGGATAGAACCTGGCCGAGGTCGGTGAGATTTTTCTAGCGGGAAAAAATGTGAAAGTGCGCCTTCTGTCGGATAAGAAGTAAAGCCGTAGGTCCCGGTGCCATTGCGATTTGTGACACGTAAAAAATCACTACTAGAGTTGGAATAACCCCAGATAGGCAAAATTCGTAAATAGGGTGCAGTACTTAGAGATGCGTGGAAAATCGCATCCTAGATATCTCTCTTTCAAATCAATAATCAATCACCTACATCTCAATAAGTCAATCATGGCTGCAGTGCTTAGAGGTGCTTGGAAAATCGCGTCCTAGATATCGCTCTTTCAAATCAATAATCAATCACCTACATCTCAATAAGCCAATCGTGGCTGTAGTGCTTAGAGATGTTTGGAAAACCGTGTCCTAGATCTCGCTCTTTCAAATCAACAATCAATCACTTACATCTCAATAAGCCAATGATGGCTGCAGTGCTTAGAGATGCGTGGAAAATCGCGTCCTAGATATCGCTCTTTCAAATCAATAATCAATCACCTACAGCTCAATAAGCCAATCATGGCTGCAGTGCTTAGAGGTGCTTGGAATATCGCGTCCTAGATATCGCTCTTTCAAATCAATAATCAATCACCTACATCTCAATAAGCCAATGATGGCTGTAGTGCTTAGAGGTGCTTGGAAAACCGTGTCCTAGATATTGCTTATCCAAATCAACAATCAATCACCTACATCTCAATAAGCCAATGATGGCTGCAGTGCTTAGAGATGCTTGGAAAACCGTGTCCTAGATATTGCTTATCCAAATCAACAATCAATCACCTACATCTCAATAAGCCAATCATGGCTGTAGTTCTTAGAGATGCGTGGAAAATCGCGTACTAGATATCACTCTGTCAAATCAATAATCAATCACCTACATCTCAATAAGCCAATCATGACTGCAGTGCTTAGAGATGCTTGGAAAACCGCGTCCTAGATCTCGCTCTTTCAAATCAACAATCAATCACTTACATCTCAATAAGCCAATGATGGCTGCAGTGCTTAGAGATGCGTGGAAAATCGCGTCCTAGATATCTCTCTTTCAAATCAATAATCAATCACCTACAGCTCAATAAGCCAATCATGGCTGCAGTGCTTAGAGGTGCTTGGAAAACCGTGTCCTAGATCTCGCTCTTTCAAATCAACAATCAATCACTTACATCTCAATAAGCCAATGATGGCTGCAGTGCTTAGAGATACGTGGAAAATCGCGTCCTAGATATCTCTCTTTCAAATCAAAAATCAATCACCTACATCTCAATAAGCCAATCATGGCTGCAGTTCTTAGAGATGTTTGGAAAACCGCGTCCTAGATCTCGCTCTTTCAAATCAACAATCAATCACTTACATATCAATAAGCCAATCATGGCTGTAGTGCTTAGAGATGCTTGGAAAACCGTGTCCTAGATATCGCTCATCCAAATCAACAATCAATCACCTACATCTCAATAAGCCAATCATGGCTGCAGTTCTTAGAGATGTTTGGAAAACTGTGTCCTAGATATCGCTTTTCTAAATCAACAATCAATCACCTACATCTCAATAAGCCAATGATGGCTGCAGTGCTTAGAGATGCGTGGAAAATCGTGTCCTAGATATCTCTCTTTCAAATCAAGAATCAATCACCTACATCTCAATAAGCCTATCATGGCTGTAGTGCTTAGAGATGTTTAGAAAACCGTGTCCCAGATATTGCTCTTCCAAATCAACAATCAATCACCTACATTTCAATAAGCCAATCATGCTGCAGTTCTTAGAGATGTTTGGAAAACTGTGTCCTAGATATCGCTTTTCTAAATCAACAATCAATCACCTACATCTCAATAAGCCAATCATGGCTGTAGTGCTTAGAGATGTTTAGAAAACCGTGTCCTAGATCTTGTTCTTTCAAATCAACAAGCAGTCACTTACATCTCAATAAGCCAATCATGGCTGTAGTGCTTAGAGATGTTTGGAAAACCGTGTCCCAGATATTGCTCTTCCAAATCAACAATCAATCACCTACATCCCAATAAGCCAATCATGCTGCAGTTCTTAGAGATGCTTGGAAAACCGTGTCTTAGATATCGCTCTTTCAAATCAAGAATCAATCAGCTACATTTCAATAAGCCAATCATGGCTGTAGTGCTTAGAGATTTTTAGAAAACCGTGTCCTAGATCTCGCTCTTTCAATTCAACAATCAATCAACTACATCTCAATAAGCCAATGATGGCTGCAGTGTTTAGAGATGCGTGGAAAATCGCGTCCTAGATATCTCTCTTTCAAATCAAGGATCAATCACCTACATCTCAATAAGCCAATGTTGGCTGCAGTGCTTAGAGATGCGTGGAAAATCACGTCCTAGATATCGCTCTTTCAAATCAAGAATCAGACACCTACATTTCAATAAGCCAATCATGGCTGTAGTGCTTAGAGGTGTTTAGAAAACCGTGTCCGAGATCTCGCTCTTTCAATTCAACAATCAATCAACTACATCTCAGTAAGCCAATGATGGCTGCAGTGCTTAGAGATGCGTGGAAAATCGCGTCTTAGATATCTCTCTTTCAAATCAAGAATCAATCACCTACATCTCAATAAGCCAATGATGGCTGCAGTGCTTAGAGATGCGTGGAAAATCGCGTCCTAGATATCGCTCTTTCAAATCGAGAATCAATCACCTACCTTTCAATAAGCCAATCATGGCTGTAGTGCTTACAGATGTTTGGAAAACCGTGTCCTAGATTTCGCTCTTTCAAATCAACAATCAATCACTTACATCTCAATAAGCCAATGATGGCTGCAGTGCTTAGAGATGCGTGGAAAATCGCGTCCTAGATATCGCTCTTTCAAATCAAAAATCAATCACCTACATCTCGATAAGCCAATGATGGTTGCAATGCTTAGAGATGCGTGGAAAATCGCGTCCTAGATATCGCTCTTTCAAATCAAAAATCAATCACCTACATCTCAATAAGCCCATGATGGCTCTAGGGGAAAGAGATGTTTGGAAAACCGCGTCCTATATCTCACTCTTTCAAATCAATCAATTATCATATTATAAAGTAAGATTATTATTATACCAGATTGATTATTGTTACTGTCAGGTTAATGTTTCTTCTTAGAGTGCTTTATCTCTTACGAGACATAGCGATCTTCTCTCCTATGCCTGTGTTACGCGTTTTTACAGTGTCACAGACATAGAGGACCTACAGTCTAACGTGGGCTCCGAACCACGGGAAGTGTAAACACTTCTACTCCAGAGAAGATTTACTAGGCAGAATATCTCGCTGGTTTGCCATTGCCTAGCGAGGGAGAATGGCCGTTAAAAATCCGATGTTCCGGTGCCGGGAATTGAACCCAGGACCTTCAGCGTAGAAGTCTGACGCGCTAACCTCTAGCCCACGGCCGCCTCGTTAATGTTTCAGTAATGTTCATTACTTTGGAGTTAAATAATGTGACCCTGTCTGGGTCAAGGAAATTAGTGGTGTAGAAGTCATAGAAATTACGATATTAAAATCGATGGATTTATCCACATTCTGTAGATGAACCGGTTAGTGGTGATGCAAAATATTCAATTTTGGGTTGTTAAGAATTTAAATAAAACATAATTTATAAATTTAAATAGAAGAAATAGGTTTATTTGTGTTATTTATAACTTTTATAAATATCTGTTTGAATACACGTAAACTTCAAAATGGGAGGCAGGATCTAACATATTAGAAATATTTATATTTTTTTCCTTAATTTCTAATTAATATTTAGAAAATAGGCGACTTAAATAGAATAAAGAAACGTCTGTTGTAAACATACATTTGTGCAGCAACATCGTATCAGGTTCAATGCCAAATGCTGCAATTTGCAAAAATAAGCCTTTATTAATTCAGAGTCTGAAATAGAACTACATATTGTCTTATTACGAAATGAAATATAGTTTGCGTAAGTAACTAAGTTAAACAAATAGAATGTGTTTTAAAAGTGTTCTGAAATAATTATATAATATTTAAACCTTAACACTGTGTTTCGCGACATTCTTTTACTTTATCATTTATCAAATATTTTCTAGAAGCGAAGTAACTGGTTTCGGTTGGAAGGTTGTCTAGGTATATTTTAACACATCCGTATCTTTATTATAATGCATTTTCTGTCAAGCTATTAAAATCCCATTTAATCAGAGCATAATGTAGGTAATTTTTGGGTTTATATTACATTATTTAAAATTGTTTGTCGAAATGTAAGTTTTATTATAGAGTTAATATTTTATTTTATTTAGCGTATGTGTTATAGAGTGCACAATAATTATTACTACAATAGTTTACGTGTTTAGCTTAGCTATAGTATGGGCTTAAATATACATATAAAACATAATATAATAATATAACTATACAATAGGTATATAGGTACACAGTATGGAATAAATAGTCGATAATTAAAACATATAAATTTAAATATATAAGACATAGGAATATAAAATATACAGAAAATATAATATTGAACATGTAAAACAGAAATTTAAATATATAAAACATAGAGGTATAAATATATAACGTATAGATATAATAATATCAAGTAAATATACTAAATAAAATGGAGTATAGAATAGGTGGTCATTTGTCTTTTGTCACAGTCGTATGTCCAGTGATTGAATCCATTCTATGGCACGGGGTGTTGCTTGATGAAGTTCTTCGAGGGTTCCAGGGAATGCACGCAGGGGACACTCTGAGTGTATGTGGGTCATGGTCTGCTCTGCATGTCCGCAGTCGCACTCTGGGGAGTCTGTCAAGCCCCATTTGTACATTGAATATGCCGTTCTGCCTTGGTTAGTCCGATTCAGCGTTGACCATACTTTCCGGGGAAGGTTAAACCCTGCTGGTCGTTCGGATGCAGTATCCATTAAGTTATTAATATCTGGGTTTGATGTTGCCCACTCTTCATTCCACTCTCTGGTAATATTGTAGTCCATGTTCTTTTGTAGCCTCCATGGAGGGTTCCGGGATTTTAATCTCTGTCTAGCTGTATGGTCTATATTTTGATGTATAGGTAGCTCTGGGTTGGCGTTATATTTTTTAAGCTCTCTGACTAGAGCAGCTTCTCGTCGTAACTTCGGCGGAGCGATGTTACTCCATACGGGAAGCCATTGGGACGTAGTCGGTCGTGTTGTTCCTGTGATGATTCGCATAGTGTCGTTTATCCGGGAGTCTAGTTTTTTCACATGGGCACTGTTGCCATACTGGGGCGCAATATTCGGCCGTTGAGTGTACGAGGGCCAGGGCAGAAGTTCTTAATACGTCTGCTTCAGCTCCCCAGCTAGAGTTCGCCAGCTTAAGTAGGATGTTGTTCCTGGTGTTTACTTTGGCTGCAGTGTTTGCAGATGCTCTTGGTATGTTAGAGATCTGTTCAGTGTGACACCTAAGTATGTGGGATATGGACTATTTCTGATTAGCTGGCCTCCGAATTCGATACTGATTTCATAATTCGCCATTTGATTTGTTAGGTGAAAGGACGTGGCGATAGTTTTCCTAGGATTTGGTTTCAATTTCCAATGTTTAAAATAGTTTTCTAAAATCTTGAGGTCTGCGTTAAGTGCTTCTTCTCCATCTGCGAAATTACGGCGCTGTACTTCTACGGCAATGTCGTCTGCGTAAATGAACTTTTGTCCAATGGTCTGTGGAATATCGCTGGGGCAAGGACTGAACCTTGGGGGAGTCCGTCATTGAGTGAGTGAACCTTGCTGACTCTGTCATCTAGGTGCACTGTGAATTGCCGGTTGCTTAGAAGTTCATTAAGTAAGTTTGACAGTGTTTTGCATGGGATTACTCTCAGGAACTTATATAATAACCCGTGTCGCCACACAGTGTCATATGCTGCAGTCAAGTCTATGAAGACTGCCGACGTTTTTAGGTGCTGTTCAAACCCCTTCTCAATATGCGTTGTCAGTGTCATAACTTGCTCGCAACAGCTTCGATTTTCTCTAAATCCTGCTTGCTCCATAGGGACGACCTTGTCTATTTCAGGCATTATTCTGTTATAAATTAAGCGTTCTAGAAGTTTATAGCATACGCTCAGCAGTGCTATAGGTCTAAAATTTTCGGGTGAGTCGTCGGTTTTTCCTGGTTTGAGGGTCGCTATTATTTTTGTCTTCTTGAATTCTTTTGGAATTCTACCGGATTCAAGTATTTGATTGAAGAGGTTTGTCAGCCACAGCCTCGTGCGTTTACCACATTGGGTTAAGAACTCTGGAAATATTTCGTCAGTGCCTGCAGCCTTGCCTGGTTTTATCATCGTTATTGCATGATCTATTTCAGTTGTAGTAAACTCACGTGCAAGCTGGGTTCTTTCTTGAGCTTCGCCTTTACAGATACTGAGTTTCTTTTTCAGATCCCGTGTAGTACTTCTGTCTGAGGGCGCTCTTGATAGTTCCAAGATGCGGTTGGCTATTGCATTTGGTGTTACTTTTGCCTTTCGTTTGTGATAATGAGTACTGGATCCAAGTTTCCGCAGAAGAGACCATGCTTGGCGGCTAGAGTTTTTGAAATCCAAGTTCTCAACCGTGGTTTTCCATCTCTCTCTTCGGGCATTATCGAGAGATTCGACCAATTCCGCAGCTACTTCCTCATTATAATTAAGTTCAAGTTCTTCAAACAGACGTGTACTTTCTTCAGTCCAGCATGGGATGTATTCCTTGCGGTGTCCTCGGGGTATGAACTTTTTAGCCGTGCTTATTACTATTTTTACAAATCTGCCGTAGTTTTCAATTTTGGGGTTAATCCACCTCACATTAGCGTCAAGCTTTTGGGAGAATAATTTCCAGTCTGCTTTCCGGAAATTCCATCGTGCTTTGGTTGTTGATCTAACAATTGGTATTTGAATGCCTATAGTAGCAACAACCGGCCTATGTTGGCTGCGTAGAAATACATCTAATACTCGTCGTGACGTCGGGAGAGTTTGCCCATTGTCGTTTTTAGTAACGAAACATAGATCCGGGTTATAGTCTCGGTTCCACCGTGCTGATCGAAACGTTCGTTTGTCTTTACCGTCGAATATAAGGGAAAGATGTTGTTCACTTGTCCAGTGAAGAAGTTTGATGCCATTTTCATCGTCTTCATTGTATCCCCATTGGCTGTGGTGGCTATTGAAATCACCCATTATGATTCCAGGATGTTCTATTGGGGTAAGTACTTCGGGAGGCCACTTATTATTCGGTGGTTTATAGATGTTCCGAATTTTTATGTTGTGTATATGCTGCAGTCTATGGTAAATATTTTGTTATTACTATTACTTGATATATACGTCCAGTGTTTAACATCGTTTTTAATATAAGTAGCCATTCCGTATATTGAGTGGTATATTACACCGGCTACAGTATAGCCGTGGATTTGGCCTTTTCTTAAAAGCTGTTCTTCGTTCTCTATACGTGTCTCCTGTGTTAGTATCATGTCTATGTTTTCGTGAATAGCTAGCTTAGATAAATATTCGCTTTTTGCTTTGCTTATGCCTTCCACGTTTATCTGCAGGATTCGGATTTGTTGGCCGATACCCTTTGTCTTAGGGTTCTGATAAGGACCGTTTGAAGTTGGAGGGTTCATCTTGCACTCTTTGCTGAGAGGTATATTTCAACAGTTCGGCAGACACTTGTTTTGATAGATCTTTAGCCGTCTAATGACGTTGCCCAGGGTGCACCACGAGGAGGCGATCTATCGTCACACCCCAAAGTTAATATATTAGCAGCAATTGGAAATATACAAGTAATAACTGTAGTTCTGATGACCTCTGTTCAATTTATATTGGAGGAATCGATCCTCGTAAATAATATTGCAGCACTAATAGTATGCAAAACTCATTTTAGAAATATTTCATGCAGTGATTTCTAGAATTTTCTGCTGGTGAAGCCTTAATTATTATAAGTATTAATGGATCTGATAAATGTAAAACCGAAGAAGCGCCTCATTCCGCATCCACCGGTAATGTGTAATGTAGTTTGTAATTAAATTTAGAGAAAATATTGAAATCTGTTTTCGTTTAAACATTAAAAGTAGTCATATAATGAAAATATAATTTTAATTATTTACTTTATAACCACCCTCCCCAAATGTTTTCTTTCCCGTTTTTTATTTTAGAAATCTGGTAGTGAACTTCTCTCTTATGCCTGTGTTACGCGTTTTAAAATACTACAGACATAGAGTAAAAGGGATGACCTTTAACCCCTAACCGCTTTTGTGCCTACATGTTAAGGCGAAACCATTGTATAATATAGAAATTTAATATAAGACAGTACCATGTAAATGATGATCACTCTATGAACACAAACCATCCCATAGACAATTGGTAATCGAAAATATTCTTTAATTGCAAAAGCAACTTCGACAACCATTAGAATATCTGCAAAACAATTTTTTTTAATATCCGGAAGCTTAAATATCGCACACCATTTTTGTTCAACTCTTGTAGAATTCTTATTCTATTCCGCAAGTTTCGCATTTATTACGTTTCCTGCGTGGGTAAATTCATCGATAAGTCTATCTTCATCCAAGCAATCAATATATTTCTTAGTTTATATTAAATATTGTAAAGTTTCTTTAACTTTAGTCCAAGTAAGGCAGTGCATTATTTCAATCCAGTCGAATACTTTAAATGGTTCGAAATTGGCGCTCCATTTCTCAAAATAATCGATTCCGTTTAAACGGGGTACATTGGGGCTAGAACATTTTGACCCAATTAAACGGCTGTTCGAAGTTCCCATAAAACTAAAGAGTGTTTTTCTTAGACTTTAGTACATTCTTGAACAGAAATATAAATTATAAAAAAATAATATGCAGCGAGCCGACGATGACTTGTGTTAAGTGGTTGGCTTTTAATTTTTTGACGGAAAGCAATTTCAGTTCGTTAGTTAAGTTATTTCTTAGCATCTTGGCAAGGGTTATAAATTTTTAAATACAATTATGTAACAGCGAGTTTACCCATACGTCGAATACGCGCAGTGGCGGAGCTTGGTGTAGCTGTTTCTGAATATACGTTAACGCGTGAATTCCGACGCCGTGCCAACTGCAAACATATGTGATGTCTGATGAACAGGATTTTAAAGAGCACGTTATAATTGCTGTTAGCCACTGCATTTCGCAAAGGGCACATATTTAACTACAGACCATTTTTTTCCTTCTGATTTTGAAGTTGTACAATGAACACACATATCTTAAATATACTGTCTCTATTAAACGGGCTGGTGTCCCAAATAAGCAATCTAAATTGCTGTTATTTCCTTTATTTGGTTTCTGTTCTTTAAGATACGGACCAAATATGCGGGTGTCCCGATTAGTTTGTCACGCCTATTAAAATTCACACAAAAAAACAAATGACACCAGAAATATTAGCGAAAAAGTCCAAACCCCTCTTCCTACTACGCCACTGATCTGTAGATGAATTACTCAAATGATAATGTTGGCATCCTGGAGAACTCAATCGAAGATGGGCTGAGTTCCAATAAAATAAATTAATAGGCGCCACCGACTTATAAACTTGCCAACACAATCCTAGATATAAAAAATTAGAAAAGTCGGATTCTCTGGTCCAGCATTCACCTACCTTTTCTTTTGTAGTAGTTCTCTCTTTAATCTTTTATTCAAGATTATCGTGGTAAATGAAAAGACAAATTGCAAATAAGTTAAATTTAATGCTCAACAAATAATCCCCCATGAATCGGTTTTGAATATAACATAAATAACTTTAGTGAAGTCAATTTTACGTAAAGGGTAAACAATCACCCTACTGAAATCAAAACTCACACAAACCCTAGGTAATTATTGCGTAACGAAAGCACAAAATAATTACAAAACTTAATAAGCAAAACGCATACCGCACGAAGAGATCTCCACGATTTGGCGAGCGATAAAAATAAACAATATCATTAATTAAAACCCAACTTGAACTACAAGACGCAATAATACACGATGGTTATAGTACCCTGTATATCGAGAAGCACGTAAAATTGTCGTACTATTACAAAATAATTATAAAGTATTTAATCCCCAATAACATAAATTTTATAATATTTATGAAGTTTCATAATATACGAGTAATTATTTCTACGAAATTGAAACAATTTATCAATAAATCAACTAATAATTCCAGTTCAAAATGCACTTCCCTTGACAGATGTTTTCTTATCTACGAAACGCAGGTCTACGGTACAGACGACCTCGAACACAGGTGGTCAGGGAAATCCAGGTATCTTCGCTGCGAAGTGGCTCGGGATATTCGTGAAACGTAAATTTTTCTGATCGTTATCACTCCCAATTCCTATATGGACGGATTAATTACCCCACACTTTGTGCCAGATGCTTTTTTATACTGGGGTGAACACTAGCTTCCTCAACTGTGGTATATTATATCGGAAAAACTTCCTGAGTTGATCACTTCCAATCGAAGAACCAAAACTCTTAAGTGGCGTAGATTTTTAGAATGGAATAACTTCCCTGCCATCAACGACTAATTTGAATCTACGACACAGAAATACCTCCAGAGAAGGAATCGTACTAGCTTGTCCAACAGAGTACGTACAACTGTGCTGTATCCAAAAATCTCCCCTCAAAATTTGAAACTTGGACTCGCCCAAAATTCTACAGGTCTACCAACTTCGAAATATTGAACTTTACTAAAACCGGAAATATCACTAAACGCAAAACGGATTGCCTCAAACTAGGCGTAAGAATCGTTACAAGCTGTTGGCCCATTTACTCGAAATCTGCTGTAAATATCAAATACATTATGAAATTGACTGTTGTTCTGTAATTGCTTGACTTTACAGTCAATTTTGACGCGTGAATAAGCCGCAACCCTTTGTTCAAGTTTTAACGCACATGGTTATACGCATTAGAAATGGTAAGACCTTAAAGACGGAATAATTTGCGTCCCATCTTGAGTTTTTAGACAACTGGACACGAAGCTAAAAAGGGACAATTCGGTTAAAAATGGAACGTATAGTCCCCTACGTAAGAGACAAAGCAGTAGAGCAACAGCATAAGCACATGTATTGGTTTGATTAACATAGAATAATAGTGGTACTCTTTCATTTAAATTGGAAATAGTGTTCCATGATTTGAATGATTAATGTTAATTTCAGTAAGTTTTGTAATTTTATTATATCAACAAATAATACATCAATAAATGAATGGTCGTTCAGTGGTTTTAGTTACGTACTTTGCAAATATGTATAACTGCTAAGAAACCACTTAAACGTCTACTGTTTTAAACTGTGAACCGAATCTAACCTATTTTAATAATGCAACTTGCTGTCATCGCGTTCCAGCAATATAGCCATACAACGCAGAGCTATTTTTTTTGTTTGAAGCAAAATCTGTAATGGTCAGGTACATATATTGAAATAAATTAGGATATGGTAAAATCCGTTTTCCATTATCGAAGGTAATAGCAACTAAATGTTGAAAGATAGTGACGGCATGCGAAATTAGTATATAGACTCCCGTATTGTAGGGAAACTTCTTTTTTATAAAAGTAAATACGCTGTGTTGGTTGAAGGTACTTACTTAGTGACACAAGTACATATTTAGCGGCCCGAGGCAGGCCTTGCTACATATAAGGCTGTATTAAAAATGTCTATTGCTTTAGGAGTTCAACTACATGGGCAAACTTGGTGACAATATATTTTTGTGGAATGTATGTTTGGAGCTCCAAATATACTCATATCCGCAACTCTGGAGAAATTCTGTAACTGTAATAAATCTATCACATTGCCAGCAATTTTTTGTTATATGTGCATTTGAGTGAAGCATTGGAATTATTCATTCATCTACGTCCCAATCAGCTTGAAAATTTATTTTCAGTAGATGGTGAAACACAGCGTTGAGGTGTTGCATTTTTTATATATCAAAGCAGTCTCTCCCATTTGTTACCTATTATGTTCGTTTGCTATTGCAGCTTCATTTGAATTAAGGTCGTATTTTAATCGCCGCTCTTATGTCAATTACTATTTTATTATTTTCAAAGATTAAATTTATGGGAAGCCATTTTCGAAACTTAATAAAACGCTTGTCGCGCATGTTTAGTCTGGATATGCAGATCGAAAACAGTTCTTAGAATTCTTCGTTTGCAGAATGGCCAAGTGCAAGATTTGTTCTAGAATTCATGCACCATATTTCGCCATATGATGAAATCTTGCAGCTGCTGGAGATTCGCGTTTCGTATTTTTAGGGTGTCGATTTAACAACACCTTAGCTCGACCCGGTTGCCTGTTAAAAACTAGGCGCCATTATCAAGACAAGGCAAAAGTGAGCGCTAGCTGCTGGGAGTGAACGCACGTGGTTTTTGGAATCGGAGTTGTATGGCAGCGTCTCTGCTAAATTAATATATCGTGTTGTTTCTTGCCTTGGGCAAAAGAATCTTCGACTTATGTCGGATTAACAATATTAGTAGAGTGTCAGCGTTTGTAAAGATAATTCAGTGAAATTGTTCTATCGACTTGTGTCGGATTAAAAATCTCCAATCCCGTGAATTCCTCCACTAAGCCTTTGCAAGTGATAATCCCGTAAAGTAGCGGAGATTTTGGCTCCTGAAGTTCCCGTCTTTTTTTTATTCGAAGAAAGTCTGGGCCCGTAATTTTGTCACCATCGTGATCCAGCCTTCAGGGGCGTGCCTACGAATTTTGTTTGCAACCTAAGAACACTCCACTTGTGCCTCTCTCTACTTCCTACCGAAGAAAACTAAGATAAAACAAATTATTAATTGTGTTCTGAAAACTTATTTCATTTTGTTGGATTAAAGTGCTGAGCCTTTTTTTCATGCAATTCAGAGCAACCTTCAGTTGCCAGTTGGCATTTTTTTGTAAACTGTAAAGTGTAACTATAAATTGTAGCTTTTGTAAAGTCGAACGTCACCGGCTGCACAGATCTGTGGTTAGTAAAGTAAATACCGGAAGCCGGGGCGGAGAACATCTTGTTCGAACGTTCCAACTACCCTTGTGTTAAACCATAACTATTACCATTTAGAATGTATTTTTTTTTGTATTACGTGTTCATAATCTCAAGCAATAGAGCTATATATGTCTTAAAATCCACCATATCTTTTATTTCTGTGTTTTTTTATTGTATTGTGTGCATGAACTTTGTAAGTAAGGAAGCTCTGTAAAGGTGAGTTCGATTCCCGTAAGCTGCTGGCTTCTCGGCCTTCCACGAGAACCTGCAATCAGCTGTGATTTGGAAGGTGGCGCCCGCAAATTTTGACCTACTCTGTACACAACTACGTTCGATTTCCCTCCCGTAAGTGTTTCTCGTGAACCACCCCTACTCCTCTGAGCTAAGCCGAAGGCACTTCCATCTTTCCTGTTCCGGGTCGATGTCCAAAGATTTTCTGCGAGGAACTTAGAAAAAGCAACAAGCGATGGAGGTCCGTTTTAAAGTTCAAGATCAACACGGCTCAGGAGTGCCATTCTAATTTCATCTAGTGAATTTTACCAACACTAGAAGAAAATAAGCAAGTGCTTCTATGTGAAAAGGTTGGCCCGTTTGAAAGTGCTTTGTTAAATTAGACTATACTATTTATTTCATGTAACTGTGTCATTTAATTGTTAAAGTTGTTCAACGTTGTATAAGAAAATATTTATTTTTTTTTATTTTTCTTTAAATTTTAGTTTATAGAGAAAATATTTAGATAATGCATTCGATAACATTTAATTCATTTCTATGTTGCGTCCATATTTTATAATTTCTCGTTTACTACCTTGTTCAGTTAACCAGCACAAGAATTTAATGGTTATGCAGTAGTTACCAAAATTGATATTATAAACCCTGAAATAAAAGATCTTTTCAAGTATATGTTTGAAGTGTGCCCTTTGTGTAACTTATGTAATAATATTGTAATATTTTTTTTCATATGAAAGGAAGATCATTATTATGGGTGCAAATAAAGCAACATTCCCCTTTTTTTCAAACATAACATTTTCTTGTCGTTTCAATGTGGGGCTCATATGTAGGTCCCTCAATAAAACATAATATATTGTACTTACAAGAATGTGATTTAAAAACAGCATTAATGTCCGGTATGAAGCACCTAAATGTAGCCGCCGATTGATAAATCGAATATAAAAACACTGGTGCCTTATTTAGATTACAATCCAGATGCTTTCAGGTTAACTTTCCTAGAAGGTAAATATCTCCTAAGTTGCACAAGTTAAAAATGCGAGATATATTTTAATATTTGTTATTTGTGTCTGGACAAACGATAACTGTAGGTATGTGTGAAATACATTACAGTAAACAGGAAAAATCCAGACATTTATTCTGTAAGCACTTATCATATCCCGGATCTGGGTGTATGCGATCTCGTCCTTAGTAAGTTGAACTATACAGGACTTTTTTGCTGACCTCGGTGGTCTAGTGGTTAGTGCACCTGCTTTTATATCCAAGAGTCTTAGATCTCCTTCTTTCAAATACAATACAATACAGGACTTTCATGTTTATTTCGATTAAGCTGCTAAAAATATCATACAGTTAAAGCAGTTGTTAATTATGACGTACAATAACTTCCATACAACAATACAGACGACTTTAAAAGAGAGATTCAACATAATATAGTTTTATTATTTTTGTATGTCTCAATTACAGATAAATAAAAAGTAATACTACGTTTCCTACAACGTGCCGTCATGGTATGACACCACTTAAAATTTTAGAGGGTGTGACTGTGGTGGCTAAGGGGTTGATGACACACGTCTGAATTTTACGTAAAAAGATGTCCCCCTTGCAGTTTTTCTTGACACGTTTTAGCGATTTTCAAAGAAAAAATAATTTACAAAGATCCTGAGGGTGGCTACTTTTCGTACAAAAACTCTGCATAATATATCAGACACATACGACTTCTGTGCCCGTTCAATAGCTTCTTTAATTTCTAATCTAAACTCTGTGGTGACGTAGCCTTGTACAGAAATAGAAAATTAAATAGTTATTAGTTTAAATTTTAATTAAAGAAAGCATCTCTTAACACCCATCGAACGTGCTAATTGAATTTTTGCGCCACACTAAACTATTTTAATGGCTTCTAGCTAAGTTAATTGAAGTTTCAATTACACAAACGCGACTACCATTTTTGGTATGAAAATTAGCTCCCTCTAGAGCTATTTTCCTACTAGTTATGCAGAGTACTAGTAGTTTTGAAAATACCGTAGAAATTCAGTTAGGATATTATCGTTATCAAGACTGCGATCCCTTAATTTTGTGTTCACACCTCATTAAATGTAACGTCTCTCATATTACCGTAAGAAAATATTACATAAACAATTTAGGAACTGGAGTAATATGTTAGATAATCTAATTACAGCGGCTTTAAATGTAGAAGCTTCCCGTTAAATAGTTACAGTTGTAAGTTATAGGAATATGAATCCACAACATAGTTCGTTTGACAAGGTTTTCGTGACATGTCGGAATAATATTTCGTTATGTAAATAATCTTATGATGCGAAGGTTGGCTGTTGCAGTTTTATCCAAGAAATTGGTAAGTTTTGCCACTATACGAGCTCGACAAAATATTTTGTCGCCATCCATTACTAGTTCTGTATATGGTTTAATTCATGAAGCAATCTTGTTCGATTTACTCATTGTAGGTATACAGGGAATTTTTCTTTTTAGTATACATTGCCTATGTATACTTTTAAAAAGAACGCGTCAATTACGCCTATTGTGTAGGCAACCAACTATACCTACAACTAAAAAACAGGACAAACGTCACGGTAGTTGTGAATTATTTGAGTACGAAGGTTATGTTGATGCAGTGTTTATAGTAAATAAGTATTTCACCGTGTATGTAGGACACAGATGATGATTTTTTTGTTAATTACAAAAATCGCAGGGTGATGTTTCCGTAAGGTCCGTGAACATTGTACTTCCTTTGTACAACAGAAATACATCAGCGGCAAAGTGGTGTAATGGTCAGCATAGCTGCCTTCTAAGCAGGTGATCCGAGTTTAATTCCCGGCCACCGCGAACTTTTTTTAATTATTATTTTTTGTTATAACTATTAATTATGATTTCTTCAACGTAGCATAAAATATTTAATTTAATTTCTTCGGTTAAAATGTGATTACTTTTAGTTCTTATTTTATGGGAATTTATTACGCATCCCTCTGATTTAAACTTTCTAACAATTGTTTGTATGGTTCGAATACAAGGATATTTTAATGAAAATAAGTCTCTCGCAGTTCTTAAGCTGTTTCCATTCTGGCATCACATTAGAATTTCCACTTTTTCGTCTTTACTGCACATGGTTGTATAAAAAACGCAAGAAGATACTAAATAAAGATTATTTTTATTTTTTAACATTGAATTAATTTGATTGTGTTGGTCACAGCATGCTTCAGTTGTCTGTATAAAATAAGAACTAAAAGTCATCACATTTTAACCGAAGAAATTAAATTAAATATTTTATGCTACGCTGAAGAAATCATAATCGTTATAACAAAAAATAATAATTAAAAAAAATTCGCGGTGGCCGGGAATTGAACTCGGATCACCTGCTTGGAAGGCAGCTATGCTGACCATTACACCACTTTGGCGTCGATGTTATTGTGTTGTAGAAAGGAAGTACATAAGTAAGTTCACGGACCTTACGGAAACATCACCCTGCGATTTTTGTAATTAACAAAAAAATCATCATCTGTGTCCTATATACACGGTGAAATACTTATTTACTATAAACACTGCATCAACATAACCTTCATACTCAAATAACTCACAACTACCGTGACGTTTATTTCTGCTTTTTAGTTGTGGGTATAGTTGGTTGCCTACACAATAGGCGAAATTGACGCGTTTCTTTTAAAAGTATACATAGGCTATGT
>JABXWE010038089.1:0-16616 GCA_014611495.1 Limonius californicus
GAATTCAAAATAACAAGCTCTTTCAAAATCTGTAAAAATATATAGGGTGTCCCATTTAAATTAAAGAAGTTGATGGCATTTCCGGTTAAACCGGAAGTATATTATTAACAAAAAAATTTACATCAGATGCATTTTGTTCCATTGCACTTGCCTGCAAATTTTCATAAATATCGTTCTTTTCGTTTAAAAGATATTTACTTGGTTCCATACTTTATCCCAACCCTGTATTAATTTCAGTTAGTATAATAGAATCTGCATTAAATTAAAATACCATTTATCAACTATCAATCAATTTATATTAACAAGCTGAATCGACTGATTAAAATGTTATTGCCACAGTCTGCTCATTTAGCGCTATTGTGATTTCCTTTATTTATTACATGAAAATGTAACCATAAAACCTTAAACAGGAAATAAAGATATCTAGTAACAGGTCGTTTATTTTTTTAGATCGAAACTGAGACTGTTCATATCCATAGTTTCAGTGCCTAAACATATCAAACGTACTTTAAAAATTTGTGAGTCTTCCCTAATGGCGCGTTGCTATCTTTGTGTACAGTTTGAATATAAACATTAAGGGAGGATGGAATAACCATAGATTACGCTTACCATTAACATGTGCACCACTAAAGAAGTTGCTATAATTGATCCAATACTAAAGTACATTCTTAATCTTTATTTCAGTAAGTATACAACGTGTTGGCTTAACTTATACAAGCAACTCCAAATAATGGAAAGTTTTAAGACAAACCAAATCGGCACTCACAATTCATGTTCAATTCTAACATTCCATTTAGATTACACTATCAACTAGACACATCGTAATGGGTTATTGTTCAGTATTATGGTCAATCATGATTCATTTAAATATCCATTGTGATACGTCTGTATTTGATATTAAGTAGCGATATTGTTTGCACACGTACCTTTGGTGTTGGATTCCATACCGAAGTAATTATTGCCGTTTCTTCCATGGGGTAATCAAAGGACACGGCGCTTTCGGAAAAAGCTCCTTAAGTTTAGAACTGCGAGCTAATTCCACGGTCTACCATCTTTAATTCACCGAAAAGTAAACTGATTAAATATAGTTATTCCCAGATTTAAACAATTTCAAGGCTTTATTCAATTCGTAGCTAAGGGAAAAAGTTGATTGAAGTGCATAGCATAAATTATACTGGTTATTATTAACTGTAATTGAAATAATGAAAACATTTCAACCGAACCTCAACTTCAATCTCCGAGGTAGGTAAACATGCGGGGCATGTGACAGGTCAACAATAAAATTAATTTTAAGCAAGGGAGTGAATATAATGAAACAATTACTTCTAAAAGTGCATAAGGAAGTTCTATTAACATAAATCACATATTCTCATAAATCAGAAATCCTCGCGAATACTAACGTGGGTTGCTATATATAATCCTATACCAACAATTGCGAATTATCTTAAACGTATCGCTTTCTGGGAAATTTATTTTATAAGTGTTTATTTCAATAAGGGAACTTTGTGAACAATGTGTTGCTTTACTTATTTTCGTGGAAAACCAGCTACCTCTGAGGTAAATAATTTAATTCGTTTCGTTTTCATTAGCAATTAATAAATGCAATTATTTTTTGTTTTGACAAGCTGACATTAGTTATCATTAATGCACTGACAGATTGATACAGCAAATGCAAAACTTGGTAAAATGACCTACCTTATTTAAAAAATATTCAAACAGGCTGAGCGCAGTGGGTGTCACATCAATTAGATTTAATTAACTTCGTTTTCTTTTCAATTACAATTCCCTGGGTGTAATTTACTAGTGATAGATTAGTAAATGTGTGAATCAGTCCAAAATTAAAAACATAAACAGTGAAATTGCTTGTATCTTCTTCAATCATTTTGTTATTCTTTTAAATCTAAATATACAGTCTCTGTGTAAGTTGGAACAAAAACTCTCTTGCTAAAACGGTTTTAGATATAGGTTTAAAACAGAAGGATTAGAATTTGGAAATTATTTCGCAAAATTTTTGGCAGTGCGGTTTTGTGAGCGCGGCCGCTATCTTGATTTTATTGAATAGCAAGATGGGTTATGTGACGCATCACTAGAAAGCTTATTTTTTTCTCTTTTTAACCATCTGAAACATGTACGGGGTTACATTAGAAAATAACAAATAAATTAGGAAAACATTTTCCGTATGCTTTAGCCGGCTAATTTAGTGTACCATAGCATTGACAGAACGCCAAAAATAAACAGAAGTCAATCAGTAGAATGCTTTTACAAATTCATGAAAGCAATGAATTCAAATAACTGTTTACGAACGAAGTTGTTCAAACTGTTGTCTATTTACTTCTTGGCAATTATAAGGCATAAGACGTTGTCGAAATTGTCTAAAGAATTATCTAACAAATTGTGAGGAATAGTAATTATTTCAATACGAACGTGGTTGATCAATTTTTCTAAATTTCTGGCTTTACACACATGCGATTTTTCAAATTATCCCATAGAAGGCCCAAAGGGAACAAACCGGAAGATCAACCAGAAACTCCGCGGTTTCTGATCTCTCAATCCATCGCCGAAGAAAAGTGTCTCAATAATTATGTATTGTAAATCCATAGTGGGGAGGCACACCATGCTGTCATCATCATCATCATCTGACATGGAGCTGACTCGAGGGTCGATTCTGGATACGCCAGTCCCACCCCATGCCAGGAAACCAAATGTTTTTGTTGAGTGCATTTGAAAAAAGTTCAATAATTCGAGGAATAACATTTTCTTGGAGCAGAAGTAAGGTTTTCTTCAGAAAAAATGCCCCCCAACAATATTGTCACCAAGGGTACCTGTCCATACCTTGTTTCTCTGAAGTCGCTTGGTTTGAACTTCTTCTATCTAATGTGGGTTAGTATCAGACCAGTACCTACAATTGTGTCTGTTGACAAAACCATCCAAATGTAATGCGAAAATACAAGTAAGTGGACAAAATTGTCGTTTTCTGCAATGAATTTCAAGATCTACTCGCAAAACTGAAGACTTCTGTCAAAATCGTCTTTGTCCAGTTGCTGCACTAAATGTACTTTATATGGGTGGAACTTGGTACTGTATTAACAAGCAGATCATGTACTACATTTAGGGAATTATCTGCGCTTGTGTTATATCTTGGTCTACCAGATATAAGACGATCTTTTATACTACCAGTTTCAGCAAATCTTTTTAAAGCTTTACTTACTGTTGATTTGCTAATCGGATTCCGACTTGGATGTACGGTATTAAATAACCGGCATACTTCTTCGTGTGTTCGCCTTCTTTCACCATACACAATCATTGTAAACGTTTCCATCCATTCCGCTTCCGCAAAACTGTCGATATTTCAGAAAATTAAGGTTTATTCGCCATTTAATACAATAATCGTAATGAAACTAACAACAATATATGTTTTTCTTGTCATCTACTTACCGCTTCTTCTTCTTCTTTATTACTGATGTTGTCTATAATTCGGGCAAATTCGTCTCTGTTTTCTGCTATTCTGAGAAGAGAGTGTGCTTCATTCCCTAACATTCCTGAACCAGGAACGTTTTCTCCTTCCCGGAACTCTTCGTCCCTTAATCTTGCCTTTTGTAATCAATCTGAGGAAAACATACTTTTGTTTTCGGTAAATATGCCCAACGTGGCTGGGTTTGCGTCTCTTGTTGTTTTTCCCAACGTTCTCATAAAGTTTTCATTGATCATACATTCAGTCCATAATATTTTCATCAGTCTTCGGAAGACTCACATTTCAAACGTCTCCGAACGTCTCATTGAGCGTATTCCTAATGTCCCGGCTTCTACTCCATATAGTAGAGTTGAATGTATGTATGTTTTCACAAAATGCCATTGAATGTCTAGTGATGGTGTAGAGTTTATTAACAAATTTTTATTTTAAGAAAATTTGTTCTGGGCACTCTATATGGGCACGAATTTCGACTCTATGGTATGCTTCTAACCGTCTCAATGAGCGTACTCCCAATGTCCAGGCTTCTACTCCATATGGTAGAGTTGAATATATGTATGTTTTCACAAAATGACATTGAATGTCCATGCAAAAAGTTCAATAAGCAAATATCCATAGATAAGACTGAAGCAGTGGTGATATCGAGAGATCCTATCAAATGCACATTGGCAGTAGATGACCAACCCATTAAACAAAATATGCGATGTACCTAGTTACCTGGGAGTTGAAATCTCGAGCTATAAAAAATCTATATCAAGAGGTTCGAACCCAGGCAAATAAAGCCTCAAGAATATCAGGATACCCGAGAGATCTCATTTGGAGAAATAAGTATATGTCCATACAAAGCAAATTTCGCATTTACAAAACCACTGTGAGACCAGTGTTAACGTATGCCGCAGAGATCCTAGCAGAAACTTCAAAAACAAAAAATATACAAAGAACTGCAGAAATAAAAACTTTAAGAACTATTAAGGGAATAAGCTTAAGGGATCAAGTAAGAAGCGCATCAGTACGAGAAGAACTTAAAGTGCAAGATGTTGTAAGGTTCACAAGAGCGAGACGCAGGCATTGGAGGGACCATGTTGGAAGAATGGAAGATGATCGCTGGGCAAAAGATGAAATACCTAACACAAGGAGACCCCCTGGTAGACCACCTAAAAGATGGCATGAAAGTTGGACCTCCATATCTCAAGAGGCTTAGCAAAACTGAAAAAACAAGACAAAGTCTTAAAACAAAGAAGAAGAAGAAGAAGAAGAAGACATTGAATGTCTAGTGACGGCATAGAGTTTATTAACAACTTTATATCTTAGGAAAGTTTGTTCTGGCCATGTATATATGGACACGAATTTCGACGTTATGGTATACTTCCAACCGTCTCACTGATCGTATTCCCAATGTCGAGACTTCTATTCCATATAGTAGAGTTGAATATATGTATGACTTCACAAAATGATATCGAATGTCTAGTAATGGTGTAGAGTTCATTAACAAATTTTTATCTTAAGAAAGTTTGTTCTGGCCATCTCTATATGGGCACGAATTTTGACTCTGTAGTATGCTTCCAACCGTTTCACTGAGCGTACTCCCAATGGTCCAGGCTTCTACTCCATATAGTAGAGTTGAATGTATGTATGTTTACACAAAATGACATTGAATGTCTAATGATGTCGTAGAGTTTATTAACAAATTTATATCTTAGGAAAGTTTGTTCAGGCCATCTATATATGGGCACGAATTTCAACGCTATGGTATGCTTCCAACCGTCTCACTGAGCGTACTCCCAATGTCCAGACTTCTACTCCATATAGTGGTAGAGTTGAATATATGTATGTCTTCACAAAATCATATCGAATGTCTAGTGATGGTGTAGAGTTCATTAACAAATTTTTATCTTAAGAAAGTTTGTTCTGGCCATCTCTATATGGGTACGAATTTTGACTCTATAGTATGCTTCCAACCGTTTCACTGAGCATACTCCCAATGTCCAGGCTTCTACTCCATATAGTAGAGTTGAATGTATGTATGTTTTCACAAAATGACATTGAATGTCTAATGATGTCGTAGAGTTTATTAAGGAATTTATATCTTAGGGAAGTTTGTTCAGGCCATCTATATATGGGCACGAATTTCGACTCTATAGCCTCGAGATCATTTGTTATCTATCTTCCCTAGTACTTGAATTTCTTCTTCAATTTGTAAGTTGTAAAGTTGAACATAGGTTTAAATGGGAGGGATTCTGGTAGCAGCCATTACCTTACAGATTGTTTCTGGTTTTGTCTGACGTTCCGTCAGTGCTATGGGTTCTAGATAAAGTAAAATAAATTGGACGGCTAAGCATACAAAAAACCTCTTCTTTCTTCTGAATTACTTTCCCATGTTAACCTATACATGTTTGCGATGGTTAGAAAGAAACAAAAATAGCCCTTGGCAGGGAACAAAAATTGCCAGTGCAAAGAAAATTCTTTTTCAATCTAAAAGATGCGAAATTATTTCAAATTCCAATCTTCCATTTTCATATCTATATCTGAAACTGTTTTAGCAACAGAGCTTTGGTTCCATCTTGAACAGCAACCCTGTAGTTTTGGAAAAATCAAAAACAACATTTGGAAACCTATGTTTATTTCCACAAATCGGATTTCGATGAAAAACAAGTGTGATCCTTCAACACACTGTATGATATAATATTATCGGTATCACCGTCTATAAATAATAAAAAATAAACGATTGTTTTCAGTATGATAAACTTAATTAAACTTAGTGCTACATTGAAACACTTTGCAGACATTTGATATTAATATTTTTATAACGATCTTATTAATAAAGAAAAACTTTTCCGTGTAAATACTCTACTTGGAAAACTTAAAAAGCATATTTCCACATAAATGCCTCTGCATTCATGTTTAAGTTTCATAATGTAACTGAATCGTAAAGTAACACGCGTTGCTGTTTCATGTGGAAACGCAATTAAATTCGAAATAATTTGTCCTTCCATTTTTTATCCTAATTGAACTTTGTATGCAAATTTTAGATTAACAAACTGTGAACCGCTTCCTTGTGTCTTTGTATTTGCCAATTTATTCAATGACAAATAATCTGGCGATTTATCAGTCCACTGGGTATTTACAATGAGCGAATTCGAGTTCAACGGATGCATGTTGTTATAATGCTGCACGCAATCGTTGCAATTGCAAGCAATACGCGTTTACTCGCCCGTTAATTGCGAATGAAATGCATTTAACTTAACTGTTGTGCTTTGTTCCCTGCTACAAAGTCTAAATCAATTTCGGTTTACATAAACACTGCTATAAAAGAATTATGCGGACTAATTAATTCAGGATGGGAATGTGGGAATTTTTCCGTTCCAAAGGGAAAAATACCTCCTCAATATGGACTAATGGACTAAAGATATACCATAGCATATGTCAGATCAGAAGACTGATTACACAGGTGTCCATGTTACAGTAATATATACAGGATGATTTTTAAACAGTATTATTTTATAATTTCTGCATTCCTTAAACGTTTTTCTAATACTGCACCTACAAGCTCGACAAAACTCTTCTACTATTTCGTGTAAAAAAATAAGCTCTCAATTAAACAGTTGTACCATATTTTTAAATATGAATACTTTTTTACTAAGGTTACTCAAATGGAAAAGGAGCTAAGATTAACTCCCTGTATAAAGGCAAAATACAAAGAAAGGCAAGTCGATGTCATGAGCCTTCATCCAAAAATGCAATCCCAAAGGCTAGGTTAGGTTTTGATCCGTCTCAGCGCTATTCAGACCTAAAAAAACTTGACATGAATGACATTTCGAATAAGTAGCCCAGCAGGTTGACCCAAGCCGAAATTTTAGTGATCGTTCTGAATACGTGTTGATATTCAAACCAACAAAGCGTACACATTTTTAAGTTGTTTTTGGTTCGGATCGTCAATGTCTGTGTCGGTATTATATGTTCTTAATAAGCGTGTTATTGCCCGATTCGGTTATTTTGTTTTCGCAAATAGTTTATCAAAACTTGTTCCCCGAAAATTTCTTTTCTTTTTCGTTCCCGATTCGGTCATTTTGTTTTCGCAAATACTTTGTCAAACTTGTCCCATGAAAATGTCTTTTCTTTTTCGTACCATTTTAATATGGTAGTTGTAGCAGGTCCATCATAATATTAATGCTGTTTGTAAAATTACCTGTTAGCACTTGTAGTGCAAAATACATATCGCTAAATACTTGCTAGAATAATATACACTGCTTTAGCCGCAATCTACTAACAATGCAGTTTTATAAAAGAAGGCCGTTCTGAATAGGAGTAATACAAGTAATAACAGAATGATGAAACACATTAAAATCCATCCAAAGAAAGGTATGATAAAACCCGATTCGATTCAAATTTTCGGAAATCATTCCCATTTGGAGAGCCGTTTGAACCAATTGGGGAAGTAAAAGTTCTGTTTTTTAACAGCAATCTAACACTAGGTATATATATGTATTTGTTTCATCATCATTTTACACTAAAAACTATATCATTTAAATTGTTTCTGACCTCAAAATGTTAAAAAATATTTTGTTTGTTCCGGAGACACTCGTTCTATTATGGGAAAAAATAAAAATAAACATATATGGCGCTAGAATAATACTTTTAGGAAGAGTGAAAAATATGTTTGTGAACGAAAAGCTTCCGATCGGTCGCATGAGATGACGCTGATTCACGTATGGGTTGAAATTGCAATGGAAATGTTAGATAACACAAGAGCGGATGTAGAAATACGCAAGATATATAGGTATCTAACTGATAGCGTTAGTGTCTTATAATATTTTAAACACGATAAAATCCCTAAATAATTCCCATCTTTATTTTCTCTATGGTTCGATTCGATTTAATTATTTTTGTACAAAGCTACCATGACTACCAGTTATATTGTTGTACTTATACAAAAGCCCCAGTTTAGAATCTAATTTTACTTTTAGAGAATCATTTTTAACAATAAATCATATGACTGACTAAATTGTTTTATGATCCGCAAAAATCTAAATGCTGAAACATATTTTTTTGTTCCTAAAAAGATATTCTGTGAACGGAAAATTTTAAGAAAGCTCAAAATTAAAATATATGTCGTTAAAATACTCGTTTAAAATGACGAAAAAAATTATTGAGAACAAAAAGATTCGACCGCAGAAGGTGATTCATACATGAGTTTAAATCGTAATGGAAATGTTAGATAACACATGAGTGAATGTAGAAATGTGTAAGATGTATAACTGATACTGACTTATTGTATTTCAAAAATGGTAAAATCCATATACACGAATTCTCAGCTTTAATTATTCGGTAGGGTTGCTGTTCGTCTTATTTTTATTCAATTCGATTTAATTAGTTTTCTTTGTACGGTAGCATGAAACTGAACAAACTTAAATTATGATTCACACGTGGGTTTAAATCTTAATGGAAATGTTAGATAACACATGAGTGAATGTAAAAATACGCAAGATATATACCTAATTGGCAGTAATAGTCACTTGTAGTGTTTCAAATTATTGAATAGTTATTAGCCTTACTTCGCTGAATTTCATATTTATATTTTAATAATAATAATAGACAATGTCAACAGTACTTGTTTTTGCTTTATATGTACCTACTTCGATTTCAAAATGTCATTTTGAAAATTTGTATGTCGATATACTTGTTGAAATTGTTTAGTATTATTATTAAAATATTAAATTGTACAATTTATAATAAAAAATAAGCAGAAACGGCTCAGTTACAACATAAATTAGCAAACCTAAGTTTGAAATAAGATATCTAACACATCAACTCTTACTTTATTCAAACAGGGACAAAGTACGCTGAAAAACAATAATAATTTATTTTCCGTAAACATCTACAACAAATAAATTAAACCAAAACTAACACAAAATGATATCTCAGTGAAATCTGTGTTCCTTATATACCTGTCCGACGATGGATAGCGGGCGGCTGGAGATAGAAGTACGGTTAGTATTTAAGTAAAAGTATATGGTACAACCTATCAGTTTCTTGAAGCTTGATCTATCCCACTTAATAAACAAATACAGAAACCCAACTTGAAATGCATCTTGCTCTAAATTTCATAGTGTTGTCAGATAGAAAGGTATTTCAAACGTACAACTGTATATTAGTTAGATATTTGTTAACAGAAACAACTTTTTCTGTTCATAAAAATAAATGTTTCGTGGTACCCAATTTTTTTTTCGCATCAGGAAGTTTTCTATAATATTTAACACATCAAGAAAAACTCTAGATTTCAACAAAAGAAATTGGTTATTTTCATCTGCAAAATTAACCGAACATCAATTTTCATTTATGGAGCTGGATTATAAATGGATTTATTTTTAAATATTAGTTGCAAACAGCATATTGGTTGGTGCAAATATGATTTGTTTAATACTAATATATTACATAAAATTGCCTGAAAAACATGCTATTTTTCACAATTATACGTTATTAATTATTTAATACCCCCTTGTTTAATTCAAAATGCGTTTTGAACACACAGGCTATTGTTTGTATTAGAAACTTACTTTTTTGTTGCATTTGAAAAACAGAGTTTTCAAAAATATATGATATTCTGAATTATATTTAGGTACTACAATTATGAGAAGCTTTAAGTTTTGTTGTCATTCCATTCAATCCCTCTCACTTGAACTCTTTTCTGATATAATTAGCCCATCCTTTGAATAAAGCCTCAACTGCAAACTGAGATGCGGCAAACACCCCGGAAAATGCAGGAAACTGGAATCGAATCCGAGCAAATATGATAGAGCACTTTCAAATCTAAGTGCCCTGACCACTATTCTAACGCGTCCACTTGTTTTGAAAACAAACTACATATCTGAGTGACCCGGTATGACTATAAATCCCTTACATTATAGCAAAAATCAAAAATTTATAAAAGTAAAGCATGAACACCCTTTACAGAGAGTGATTCTGGTATTTTAAGTTCTATTATTTAATGTCCAGGCAGAAAAGTCATTGCCGTAAAATACCAACATGTCGTAAGCCATACATCATAAAAATTTTGATGTAAAATCCATTACAAAACGTGAATTTTGCACTCAACGGTATTTAACCAACCGTCACGGAATAACGTACATTTTTAAATACAATTAAATTTGCATAAGCTGCGATGGAATGCACATCAACTTAAATTCTCTTCAAATTTACATTTCGAATTGTGTACTTAACTGCAGTAAGTGCCACGTCATTACTTATAACGTACGTTGTAAATAAATTTTTAGATTTTAATCGATGCAACTTGAAGCCCATTTCCTTTTCAAAAACGAGCCAATTTATTTTTTTCCATACATTATCGTTGATGATAGTTTAGGACAAAGTTTCTCAAACGTTTTTCACTTCTGACCCCTTCGAATACGAACTTTTCGCGACCCTTCCTTTAATATAATAAAAGAAATAGGTATAACACTGTATATAGGTAAATAGTCTTTAGTCATAATCTAACAGTAATTAAATGTAAATACAAGTAAACACCAAAGACAAATTCCCTAACGGCTTCAACAATGATTAAGATTACCTTTAATGGAATGGATGTGGTTGGTTATTTTGACACAAAAATTCAAATCCTGACCTGATATTCTGGTCTCATAGCAATTTTGGTGTTCTTAAGATTTGAGCCATAGTTAGATTTAATTGTTCTCAATCGTGGATATGCCGATTCCCACAAATAGGTGGTAACAAATGCCAGAAGAACTGCCATTGCTAACTTTAACAGTATTGGAAATTCTGCTTCAACACCCAACCGGAAAGTTTTCATGTTTTTTCTTGAAAATTCAAGTGAGAAATTTGAATGACACGAACGTTCTTCCTATTCTTCAACGAGACATTTTTACCTTCTCCATTTCCACGGCAAATGGTTTTTGGATCGAATCTAATTGACGGTAGATTTTCAGTAGACAATATGTCCGAAAATAATTTTTCCCGGCTCGTTTGAGAAAATAGAATGGCCGCCATCATCTCCTGATTGTAACTCCCTTAGACTGCTTTCTACGGGGATACTTCAAATCTATTGTATGCTCAGCTTCAGTCTATCACCCAACTGCAACCTGGAATAGTTCAGGAGTTCCGAGCTATTCAGCAACAAACCTTTCAAAATGTTCGGAGTGAAATTGAGAGGAGATTTTACTATTGTCTAGAGAATAATGGAAGTCATTTAAAACATTTAAATTAATATTTTATATGTATTAATTGTTTCTTGCCTTACTTTGTTGAAATTCATATGTATATTTTAATAATAATAATAATAGATTGAATTTCAACAGGTATTAATTTTTTGTGCTTTATACATATTTCGATATTTTACATGACATTTTTAAAAACATTTAATATTGTAAACATTTGTAGCTAGGGCAGCAGCACACTGGATATTGATTTCGAACTTGGCTCTGGTCTTCTATTGCAAAACTTCCAATAGCGGGGAATGTATGAGCTCAGTTTGCTCATTCTTTAAAGATGTCTTTATTAAATTACGTTTGTGAATTTGAAAGACCTTGGGTATATCCAATTTACGTTTATAATCATAGATGTGTAAAAATGTTATTATATTATTTGATATAAATGCATGATTGTGTTCTAATAAGTGTTTAGCGTAGTCAGATTTTTGTGGGTGTTTTCATTTGTATGAGCGTAAGGGTTCTTTGTACCTGGTATCAAGATTTCTAATTGTTGACCTATGTATACATAATTACATTATGAACAGTTTAATTTGTAAATACCTGATTTTAACAAATCGTTAGTTTTGTCTTTCGCGTAGAATAAGGTGATGCATTACTTTAAATGTATTTGTTTAGATTATAATTTTATTATTTCCTGCGATATATCACCGAAATATGGAAACGAAATATATGTAAAATTTCCGGAGTGGAAGAAGAACTGCAAACAAGTGAGAGGTTCATAAGCATAATTTAAAGTATAAATAAAAAAGTAGTGGGAGTAGTAAGGCTCAATGAACATAAATCTGAAGATTTTAACATGGAGATGGGAGTCAAACAAGTCGATAGCTTAAATCCATTGTTCTTCGTGGCGTATATGAATGGCATAATGAGAAAGTGGAAAAACGAAAAAATAAAACTACGATATTATAATCTGAATCCTATAATGACAGAAGACCTAATCGACACGGATGGCATTGTAATAATAGCAGGAATCACAAGTCAACTGCAAAATAACATAAACATATGGAAAACCAACCTGGAAGAGAAGGGAATGACGATAAATGTTGAAAAAGCAAAATAATGCACATAAAAAGAAAAGACCGAGAAGTATAATATGTATACCTGGAAACTATAATAAACAATGACGAACGAATAGAGAAAGAAAAGAGAAGTAGAATAAGTAAAGCAAACAAACAAACAACCGCTATAAAACTAGAAGCTTTTGAACTATGGGTCTATAGAAGTATGTTGCATATAAGTTGGATCGATCGGATACGAAACGAGGAAGTAATGGCGAGAATGAAGAAAGACAAAGAAATTATTCGGACGATTAAAATAAGAAAATTAGCATACCTCGGCCACATAATGAGACATCCGAAAACATAACATCTTGCATCTAATTATACAAGAAAAAATTGATAGAAACGGGGCCCTGAAAGAAGAAGAACCTCATGGCTGAAACATCTGAGGCAATGTTTCGGACAAACGACAGGATCACTTTTCAGAGTAGCAGCCAATAAAGTAATGATAGCCAACATGATTGCCAACGTTCGCTAAGCGGATACGGTACTCGGAGAAGGAAGGAAAGCAAATAAACTGTATTGCCAAATAAACAACACAGTTATAGGCAGAAAACAACTAAGCACCAAAGCGAAAATTCACCTACACAAAACAATATTCATTCCAACGTTACTGTACTTATCAGAGTCTTGGACGACGCTTGACAAACACAGAACAAAAAAACAGCATCGGAGATGAAATACCTGCGAAGGGTACTGGAGAAAACGAGAAGATATCGGATAAGAAACAAGAGCATAAGAGACGAGCTAGATCAACAATCAGTAGTAGAAGAGATAGAATTCAAACATTTAAAGTGGTGTGGACACCTCAATTGCATGGGTGCCGGTACCCCAAGATAGTAAGCAGAAAGAAGAAGAACAAGAGATCGACCTCGAACCAAATGGGAAGATAACATCAAGGAGTAGGCCAGGAAAAGAGGAAGCAACATCGAAGAAGTTAGAAGCATGACGAGAGATCGTAACAACCACCGGAAATGGCTAGAGGACTCAACGCCGTGAGGCATCGATAGGAAATGAGAAAGAAGAAGTTGAAGTATTTGTTTAGATTACAATTTTAGTAATTTCCTCCGATATGTCACCGAAATATGGAATAGAAATATATTTAACATTTTTGGAGTTTTGAATATATTCTTTGAATTGCTAATATTTAATCTTGGGCTGTATTTCGTCCATTATGTTCCCACATTGACTTTTCTATTTTCTCCACATGGCCTACGTAGTTGCTCCAATTTTCTGGTGTCACTTGAGAACGTCACTTCAACGTCATTTGCCTTAAAAGTAGTATTTTTCGCACCTATATACCTTTTTACTTGGCTCCATACCATTTTAATTGGGTTAAGCTCACAGTGATACGGCGATAAACGGAGAATTGTAACATTGTGGTTTTTAGCGATATTTTCTATTAAATAACCAGCATCATACTTATGTTTAAATGTATTTACTACCTCCAGTAATTTTTCTTTCAAGTAATCTTCTTCAAAATGATGATCCTTTGAGCGAAACCAATCCTTGATGCGATCCTTGTTCCAAGAATTATTTGGAAATAATTCTGATTTCCTACTATGGACACCTCAATCGCATGGGTGCCGATACCCCAAGATAGTAAGCAGAAGGAAGAAGATCAAGAGATCGACCTCGAGCCAAATGGGAAGATAACATCAAGGAGTCGGCCAGGAAAAGAGGAAGAAACATCGAAGAAGGTAGAAGAATGACGAAAGATCGTAACAACCACCGGAAATGGCTAGAGGACCCAACGCCGCGCCGTGAGGCATTGATAAGAAATGAGAAAGAAGAAGATAAGTATTTGTTTAGATTACAGTTTTAGCAATTTCCTCCGATATATCACCGCAATATGTAATAGAAATATATTTAACATTTTCGGAGTGGTCTTTTGAATATATTCGTTGAATTGCTAATATATAATCTTTCTTTTGATTAGTGTTTCTATCAGTTTTATGTTGTATCCATTACTATGTGCAATTTGTTTAATAATCGAAAAATCGTTGGTGTAATCATTCTTATTTAGAGGAACTATTAGAGCTCTATGTATCAATAACCTTAGGATGCTCATTTCTGTGTTTTATGGTAACATGAGTCCTGTGGTATTGTGATATCTGTTTGTGTAGGTTTCCTATAAATAGAGTATTCGAGTTTGTTTTTGGGATTAATTTTTGTGTTTAAGTCTAAATAATTATTAAATCACTAATAAACTCAGATGAACTATAAAAAAATATATACCTGTTGAAATCGAGCCTATTATTATTATTATTATTATTATTATTATTATTAAAATAGTAATATTTTAAAATTTAAATTACAATACTTGGTTCGGGATCTTTCGAGTATTATATTTTTTCAAACCATGCAAAAAAAAATGTTCGCTACGGCCGAATAACGTTTTGTAAGACCTTTCCAATGAGGTGTCACAAAGTGGGTGTTATCATTTGAAATTTTTTTTGTTGGGGTTATTAGAGTCTAAATGGTTGAACGGCAAAGTTACCTCATGAGTCATGATGATTCCCCCTTCATGTTATAGTTAGTAGTATAGTTCAATGCCTATTTTAATTCCAGAGATATAACACATTGTACGTTCTCAAATTAACACCCTGTATAAGTTATGACAACAAAGTAATTTACCTATGTTTTAATAATTTAACACGGTTAATTCCATAAATTTGAAACAGATCTTAAATTAACTGCAGAAGTTTAAGCGTGATCGTTCTCAACTGGGGAAGTTAAGGTCTGTCAAACGTAATAAAGTCATTTCCATTATTTCTTCATTTTCCGTAACCAATAAATTGTGCAAGTCAATGAGAAGTTAACGTACCCTCCCATTTAATGTAATAAGGTCGTGTCGGATACATAATAATTGTAATAGAATACAAGTGTCGTAAGTAGAATGCGATTAGGGGAAGCCTCCCTCGCAGAGCAGACGCAATCTGACAAGCTCCGGGCCGTGATATTGTTCAGTAACAATAGCAACACCAACGTTCCGGAACCAAATCTGTGCTCACTTGATGCATGTTCACGCCACTGTACTCTGGTAATTTACTTTAACACTGATTATTCTTATTATTCAGTAGGTTGTGTGCTTTGTTTAAGTTTTATATTTATGAATACACGGCGCCTACCTCGTTTGCATTTGTATAACTACACCGAATTATAATTTTGAAAAGGAAATGTTCTTCGTTAATGTTTTTAAGATACCATCACTTAAATCCAGCGTAAGTCTTTCAGTATGAATTCAAATTAATGTTTGCTTTAGTATAACAAGCGTAAAAAAAGAATTAAATACACACAAAATTATTTTCTGAGTAACTAACTAACCTTACATTATAATTTTTTAATTATCTTCTTCGGGTTTTATGTAAAGCTTTTGTATTGCTCTGCCGGTGGTTTATACGTTAGTCTACATATTCATGTCGCGTTCACACACGTCCTGGGAGTTCGTTTTACCATCTTCATTAACTTTGACGTTCTACTATGCTTCAAAATTACACACTACAATAAGTCAGTTTGTTTTTCAGATTATCTTACTTTTATACGTTAGCCCACTAGCGTATCGTACTGCCAGTACAGTAGATTAATTGTTTCTTGGTTAGTTTTCATTTTTAAATTTAACAGATAAATAAACAACTTTCGAAAAGTAAATGTTAGAAAACTTTACGTAATATTTAATATTTGATTTATAACTACACTACTATCTATACTTCCAGTATAATAGGTTAATAATTGCAATATCAGCCTTCAATTTAAAATTGTAACACAAGTGAAATAGCTTGCGGCAACAAAGTAATAAAACTTTGTGAAATATTTAATATTTAAAATTAGGTTAAAATTGTTTTATAATGTAATTGATAAAAAAAA
>JABXWE010038090.1:0-21839 GCA_014611495.1 Limonius californicus
AAATAATCGATGTTTATTCTTTATAAATATTGAACCTTGACTATTAAAAAACATTTCTTTGTACATAACCTAGCTAGTAATTGTGATAACAAATAAATTTTTTTTCCTTTACAACGGCTTCAGCAGTTAACTGTTTATTAAAATTTTTGGAAACTTAAAATGTTGTTTCTGTATCAATACGCAATTTTAACAACGTTTTGAGAAGTTTTGATTAAAAATAATTAAAATAAAAAAATTCAGATTGCATGATCAGATATACTTCAAATTAATTTTATTAAAAACAAAAAAAACAAATATTACCTTACACGACTTTAAATCCAAGAACAGACAACCCTGCTTTGAATATCAACATTCCTTAGATGAATCTCAAAAACGGTAGCGAGCAATCGGTGGCTAGTAAACAGTGGCGAGCAAATGAGCGAACATCCAAGAAAGAAGATACCGTTTCTTTCGAAGCTATCAGGAAAATTGAACTAGCCAGCACAGATATCTAACAGCTCGGATCCAAAAGACAATATAGTCCCCAGAACAATTAGAAGTAGACCAGAAAGAAATGCGAAAATGCAAAAATAAGAGTGTCTCAGGACGAACATATGAAATAAATATTCTATATTATAGTACGGAGAGCTCTAATAAAGAAAGATACACAGGTTGTTGGAAAACCATGTAAAATGCTATTCAAGGCAATATGAATTTAAATCCCAAGTTCTGCCGAAGAAGTTAATACTCGTAGCTCGTAGCAGCTGATATTTTGTGTATTACTTGGAACAATTAATTTGGTTGTCTTGTAAGACAGGTTACCTTGAATGACTGACAAATTTGTTACAATTAACAAATATGTCAACCATTTAAGACATCCTAATATACGTTAGGACGTCTGATAACAAAATAAAATACTTATAATTGCTAAAATTTTACAAATAATTTAATTTTAATAAAATGGCAATCAATTACATGCCTTGTCCTAAGTAACAGGGGTTAAAAAGGGTAAGATCAAGTAGACGAATGTATGCTTTTGTTTACGCGAAGGAATGTCGTAACTTATTGATTATACATAACCTAACTTATGGACATTGTGTTGATTATATAAAAAAAAAGGATTAAAACTGAAATATTTTATTATAACAAATGTTGGAAAAGTCTATTACTTTGTCCGAAACATTCTAAAATTCTGTGTTAACTGCATTTAATACATTTTCTAAAATATCACTCGATGAGAATGCAATTGCATATTGTTAGTAAATATTGCGTGACACATTCCTATGCATTTGTAATTTGTTGTGATAAAGTAATTAGAAGTGGAAGTTTTAAGAAGCATTTTCTATTTTCCTAGCGCTATCGACAGTTTTCACAGTACATTTTAGTAATTGCCCTGTATCCTTCATTTTGTCGTACGAAACAGTTTTACACAGTGGCTCAGGGTTTCTTGGAATTGTTTAGGGTCAACAACAGCGTTGGATATTCATTACGGTATTCGTCCCATAATTTTATAATAAATATCTTCAAATCCATTGAAAAAATATCATTCGATTACAAATATTTTCTACACGCATATTACTTCTAAAATAACTGTTTTTTTTTTGTAGTTACAAAGAAAAGAAACGATAATTATTGGCAGCGAATACAATATGTAATAGTCAGTTGTCAACCGACAGAGGAATCCCCATCAGTAACATACGCCTGCAATAACAAAATTCGTTACCAACGTATATGACCTCTTTGTATTACACAATCCGCAGATTCCTTTTCTTCGCTTTTTTTTTTTTGATATTTTTGTGGAAACTGTGCATCTAAGATCAAAACGGTTCAAGACTTTTTAATATTATTTTACATGGCAATGCACATCCAAATCCACGCAGTAAACATTGCTGACATATTGCAAAACAGGTGACCGCCTACTTGCTCGCCTGTTGTTTGCTCGTGGGTCTCTTTGCTCGACAATTATTTGCTCGCTAAGCCGATTGCGCGCCGGACAGATGCTCGACGAGCAGTTCATTCTTAGAATAAAATATTATTTGTAAGCATTTAGTATATTATGCCTCTAATTTGAAAATGGTACCAGTCGTCTTCAGGATATTCATGACCACATACGCGTGTATACACATTATTAAAAACAACTTATTTGGATTCTTGGTGTATAAACAAATATTTCTCTAGAAACTCAAAATCTCCGCTTTAAAAGAATGAATACTCCGTCTATAGAATGGTATCTGAAATTAAAAGTAAAGATTTTACTTGTGAAGCAAAAGACACGTCAAATTATTTTACAAACGAAAGTGTCTAACAAAAAAGAAACGGTAGTTCTTCTGCGTTGGTGCAGTTATACTACTAAAAGTAGGTTGTCAAGAAAACGAACAGCAAGGAAACGGGTGGCGAGCAAATGTCTAGGCGAGCATCTTTCCCAGTGAGGAAACGGCAATCGAGTAAACGGTGGCGAGCAAACGGCGGTGAGCAAGTGATGGCGACCAAGTGATGGCGAGCAAATGAACTAGAACCGCAAAACATGTACATGTACATCCTTGATATAAATATTAAAAGTTGGTACGTAAATTGCATTATTTAAATGCACCCCTGAAAAACTTTATTAGAAACTAATGAAAATATGTATATACAACAATTAAATAACTCTACAATTGTATAAAATCAATCTACTTTGGCCACATAAGTGAACTTAATTTAGTGAAATGTTTTCACTTTATAACGAACTATCTTTCAATAATATAATGCACACAACCTCAATCTCAAACTGTATCTAATTTTTTTACAAACAGGACAATGCTAAGACCCTGCAACTGTTGTCTGTATTATACGTACTGTCATTTACATTGGCTACAGTTGGCTCTTTAGCGTTCAGGTAGATTGCCCTGAGCCCCAAGGCGGATATGGATACAAATATAATGATTTGTGATATAGCAAGCTACATTTAATGTTTGGTTGCCCTTGAGGTATTACAATAACCGCAATAAGAATATTTCACAAATTTTTTAGTTTTCAGTTTAATTAAGTATTGTATAAAGAAAAATGTAGATGTATTATTTGTCAAGTTTATCCTTTTGCAGTGTACAGCGTGTGTCAGGTATGCTTTACCACTTGCATGTATTTTCCGCATTGAACGTATTCAAAGTCAGCACCGGGTATATTCTATGAAAAATCATGGAAAAAGAAAGGAGTATACAGTACATAAATACAAAAATAAAGCCACTAACAGACGGTAGTGCAACGAGACCTGCAACATCTGGTCAGGGGTGTCGCTAGCAGTCAGGCAACTCTGGCACCGCCGGAGGGCGGCACTTCACAGGGTCGGTGAAATTACTATCTATCAGTAATTAGTTATATAGTTATTATATTATATTATATATAGTTATATAGTCGTTGGCTAACGAGAGTGTATTATTGAGGAATGCAGTTACGACAAAATTTGGTTATTTGACACGGGAGTCCTTGCATTATTATTCTGCATAAAATTTTTTCGCTTTGAGAATATGCTGCATTAAATTATATTATAAAATAATGCTAAAATTTGATTTGATTGATTGTTTTTATAATTGCATTTGCACTTTCTTCCATAATGATCTTATAAATATACAAATATTAATAATACTAGTTTAAAAATGTCATTTAAAAGCTATAAAAGAATAAAATATAATAAAAAGAATTTAGATAACTACTCCAAAATATTTATTATTTAAAGTACAACCTTGCTCACATTTCAGATAATTTTGAAGTATTAAGAAACTAGGAACTTGACAAAGCAAGTTATTTATACAGATCGACCAATTTAGCTGGTATGTTTAGAGTACTTTCCGGAACTTCCAGACGTGTTACCGTTACTGATAGTAGTATTTGTTGGCATTTGTGCGAAAAGTTATTTTTTCAAACTAAAATTAATTGAATCTACTTAAGGGTGTGTTTGTATAAACCTATATGTATGCCCTGCATCTGGTCACTGTCGGTGAGATTTTTCTTGTCCGAAAAAGTTGTCTGTTAGATAAGGATTTAACTCGTAGGTCCCGTGCCAATATATGTGACATCCCACTACTGGGATTAGAACCATTCGAAATAGCAAATTTCATAGGACGTATATTAAACCAAATGCTTCAGTGCATAAAAATGCTTAGAAAACCGTGTTCGACATCTCGCCCAATCAAAACAAACAAATAAACAAAGACGAAGATGTTGCTTGTGGCTACATCATTTGACCTGTACCTTGACGATATACTGCGATGGTAGAACGGATCACTAAAGTGGAATTTGATTGCTACAAGATTAGTTATAAAATTGTTAACAGACGATATGGTCATAATATCAAAACACGAATATGATCCGTAAAGAGTTGTTATCCGCGTAATAATATAATGAACGCGTACTGTCTGTAAATCTCGAATAATTTTTCTATCTTTCCAAGGCCAAAAAACCACATAAACCAAAATAATAGTAGATAATAAAAATAATAAAAATTATTAAATCTTTAATGTTTGGACATTTTTGAGTGTGAAAATGAAGTTTTTCTGATTATAAACATGGTATTTTAAGTTTTCATGCAATTCTTATAAGTTTTCCGGATTTTAAGATTAGCCGATATAACAAGCAAATGTTTGTTACCAAAATAAAAGTGAAAAAGTGTCTCGCAGTTCAAGCCTGATTTATTACATGGATTACAACAAACACAATTATCGCTCTTTTCGCTATTCATCATGAGTCTACGACACAACGCACACAACCTGAACAGTCACAAATTAAACTTTAAAATAATCACATTTACATTTGTCAACTGCTTTCATTTGTTATTTTTTTCTCCAGGCTTAATCATTTGCACGTGTAGTGTATGTGTACTTTACTTTAATTTATTTATATATTTTCTAGTTGCGCTTTTTTAGCAAACTGGAAAAATGATGATAACGTCTTTATTATTTGAATTATTTATCAAAAATATTTTTTAAAGATACTATAGCCATGGTTTACACAAAAACACACCTCTACGATGTAACTTAAAAACGAAAAATTGAAACTCTTTATCTTATTATATCTTTTTTTTAATTCAATTATTGACATTAACAATTAGAAGTAATTACAGTAAATTCTACGAGCTGAGTTTATGGCATTTGAAAAGTTTTGAAGAAGCAAGCGCCCAGCGGTGCTTTTCCTCCTGGTTGTTTTTTCTTTATTCTGTCAGGTTCCATGGCCACTTGCGTTTTAGTCTTCGTATCGTTGGTTGCAGCATCAATGGTATAGTTATGATGTTAATATGTCAAGAGGGAGAAACAATTAGAAAATGCGACCAATTTCAAGACTTGGGATCAGTGATAAACACCTCGGGTACCTGTTGCGAAGATATACAGAACCGAGTCATACTAGAAAAAATCGCTACAAAAACACTACATAGCGTTATCTGGAATAATAATAATATATCAAAAGAAGAGTATTTTTCATAGTATCATAGAAAGTGTAGTATTATATTGTAGCGTTACGGACCCTTGTGTTGTGTTTTTAGCTTTTTATTCGTCGTGATTCTTAGTGATCGTCTTAGGTTCGGATCTAGAGTAGTTGAACTAAATACGTGAAATAAAACACCAGAGAGGTTTAATACATTTATTATCATCAATATTAAACTGCAGACAGTGCAGTTTAGCTACCTCCCGTATTTACCTGTTCAGGCTAGGAAACTGCAGGAAACCTTAGCCGAGGTAGAGCGCCGAGATCTCAAGTATGCAGATATTTAGATGGGACGTATGGAACCCAATTTCCTTTAACCAACAACGAAAAAGCGCGGAATAGTTCAAGGGCTAAGAATACCTGTAGCTGCAGCCGAGTTTCCTCCAGCGCAATATACAGGGGGATGAAGGAATACCTGCAGCTGCTGCCGAGTTTCCTCCAGCGCAATATACAGGGTGGTGAAGGAGTACCTGTAGCTGCTGCCGAGTCTCCTCCAGCGCAATATACAGGGTGGTGAAAGGCTACCTGCAGCTGCTGCCGAGTTTCCTCCAGCGCAATATACAGGGTGGTGAAGGAATACCTGTAGCTGCTGCCGAGTTTCCTCCAGCGCAATATACAGGGTGGTGAAAGGCTACCTGCAGCTGCTACCGAGTTTCCTCCAGCGCAATATACAGGGTGGTGAAGGATTGGGTTCTTGTTCTGATAGTGCTTCCTGACGGTTAAATCAAGAATGATCCCCCTATGACAACTTATTTCTGCTTTTATAGGCCAAAGACGGGTGTTGGATCGTGAGAACCCGCTGCACGTGTACCAATTTGAAAAACAATTTCACGTTCCATTTATTTTGAGCTCAATAATATTTAATTAAAGTTAATTAAATTATAGGAGTACTATTAAGAAACAGTCGAAATAACTCCCTTTACCTAATCCTCAGATCCTAATAAATTTTGTATTTAATTATAAATTTGTATTGTATTCGACAAGAAACCAATTTTTGTTTCTTGAACTAATGACTTTTAACGGAAATGTCCGTGACGAAAATACATAAACTTTTCCCAAACCTCCCCATTTATTGACGGCTGTCCCAATTTATGCTTACTTGAGATCAGACTAATTTGGAATTAGATACCTAGAATGTAAAAAGCTGTAAAGAAAACGGATCTTTTAAATCTGGAAATATAATTCACAACCACTGTTAATTCGACATGCTAGAAGTTCATTCAGGGTAAAACTGCTTATTTTAGGTGATTGTCCATCATAACTTAGGCCCAATCGTAAAGGACAAAACAATAAACACATGTTGGAAGCGGCCGCTTCAAAGATAAATGAGGCGTGCGACTTTCGAACGCCCCTAAAATCAATTAGCATGAAAATATATATGCGAGTATAGATTAAAAAATTAAAATTATGAGCATAAAGTCCCAAAGTGCATCTTCCTGTAATAATATAAACATAATGGCAAATGCGGTCCGCTACACACTCCCCCGTTGATGGAGTGCAAAATTGAAGATTTTGCAATTCATAAACAAAGTCATGTGGAGGACCGCAGTTTTCCTCGCGCACTCACTGGAAATTTTTCCTGTAATAATATAAACATAATGGCAAATGCGGTCCGCTACAATATTGTAACGAAGTGTTCAGTGCGCGGTGTAAATAAATTTTTAAATTAAATTGTGTGACCGCGTAGTGCCGTGGAAAGGCGCGAGTGTCGCTGGCATTCAGGATTGGTACTGTTGTGCGGGTCGGGTCGTCTGGGGTTGTTATGTTTCCGTTGTTATGTTTTTATATGTAAATAGTTACCGTTTATTTTTATCAAAAGCAAAACATTAAAAATTGATCTCTCCAATTGTGTATTTTATTTATACGTTATTAGGTGTTAGGACCATCTGATAAGTCCTAGCACCATATTTGGTGACCCCGTCTGAAACATCCAACATCCTGCTTGTCCTGCTTGCTGCCATTGTGTGTCGTGTCGTCGTCTGGGCTGTTGGATTATCTTCGTGATTCTACGATTTTCTCTATTACTCAGATAAGTCCTTTTTTATTATTTATTAATCGCTTGTATAATGGTTTTTCCAGAATTTGATACTGATATTCGTTTATATTTTATTGTTGTGGATAGTTTTTTTCGAATAAAAAATATTACGTCGCAATCTGACAAATTTGATAAATTGGTGATTCATTTACCATCAGAAGTGAAAGCCAAAGTTAGACAATCTATTTTGGAACCTCACCGAACTGCTCCCTATGATTCTTTGAAAACTCAAATTCTTGAACATTATACACCATCCCCGACCCTTCAGGTGTCTTCTCTTTTACATTCTATAAAATTTGCAGGAAGTTGTCAAAATTTATTTTACGAAATTACTCGTTCCGCGGAAGGTTTGATTATTAATGATTTTTTACGTGAACTTTTTATATCTAAACTTCCCGCAGATTTGCAGGTGCACGCTTTAAATTTTAAAACACTTTCTCTTAAAGCATTGGCGGACCATTTAGATATTCTATATTCTGTTCTTCAAACAAATTCGCGGTCTCATATCAATTGTTCTACTTCTTCCACTAACATACCTCCTTCGTCATCAGAATCTTCTACACCCTTTCAGTCAATGCCATCTCATGATCATATTAGTACTCGAGGAGCATCTTTTCCTATTTCCAAACAGTGGAATAGGACCGGCAATGATTCTTTGCTTCCATCTGAAAATATAGTCTGTATATATCATTATAATTTTGGAATTCGTGCGCGTAATTGCATGGGTAATCCTTGTCCGTTTTCAAAAAACTAGCTTGCGGGCGGCAGCCACTTGTCTCTGTCGCCTCTAATCTTCCTACTGGTGTTCTTTTAACAGTTCAAGATGCTACTGGCATTGTGTTTTTGGTGGACACTGGTTCTTCTTATAGTTTGTTGCCGTTGCAGTTTAAGAATTCCACGTTTCGGCCGCATTCACTTTCTCTTATTGCAGCAAATAATACTATGATTGATACGGAAGGAGTTGTTTTTCTAAATTTAAAATTTGGTTTTCTTAATAACCGCATGATTTCCTGGCCTTTTATTTTGGCAAATGTAACGATTCCTATTTTAGGGATTAATTTTATCCAGCATTTTAAGTTGTTAGTGGATCCGGTTTCGAGAACTTTGTTGCCTCGTCTTTCTGATAATCAAGCCCTACCTCTTGAATCAGTTCCGAGTGCAGCCGTTCCTCTTCACGCTGATTCACTTTCACCTTTGCAACCTCGCGTATCTTTACCGCTTTCTTCTGTTTCGCCCTCCTCTTGTGATAATTGTGTTCTTCCTATAAAGAAGCTATTTTCACATAGAGATAGTAATGTTTTTCGCAAGGATTCCGTGCCTCCTCGCACAACTATTCCTTCTCCATCTAAATCTACTTATTCTTCCAAACTTTCTCCACAACATTCTCATGTTCTTCAAATCAATGTTTCGTCTCATGCGTCTTCACATGTTCAGGCTCTTCTTGCCGAATTTCCCAATATAACCAAAGATTTTGATATCACCAAACCAATTCTTCACAACACTTTTCATAGAATCATTACAACAGGACCTCCTATTGCTTCTAAACCACGTCGACTTAACCCTAATCAGCTCAATTTTCTAGAAGGTCATCTTCAAGAACTGTTGGACCAAGGTATCATCGAGCGCTCTGACAGTCCATGGGCGACGCCGATCCACATGGTAGCGAAGCCGGATGGATCTTGGCGAGTTGCTGGCGATTATCGACGTTTGAATGCTGTTACGGTTCCGGATACCTTCCCTATTCCCTTTCTTCAAGACTTCACTGCAAAGATAGCAGGCTCCGTGATCTTCAGTAAATTGGATTTGAAGAAAGCTTACTTCCAAATTCCCATTGCTGCTGAGGACGTACCCAAGACAGCTATTACAACACCTCTTGGAGCCTTCCATTATCTCCGTTTAAATTTTGGTTTACGGAATGCCCCGAGTTCCTGGTCCCGTTTCATTTCCCAAGCCTTGGCAAAGCTAAGTTTTATTTTTTTTTATTTAGACGACATTTTAGTCTTTAGTAAAAACACTACAGAACATTTCAAACACCTTAAGCTTCTCTTCGAACGACTAAACAAATTTGGGTTACTTCTTAATTTAGATAAATGTGTTTTTGCTGTATCCGAATTAGACTTTTTAGGGCATCATGTTACCAGTGCCGGAATTTCGCCCCAATTTTCTAAGGTGCAGGTAATTAAAGAATTTCCTGTTCCTACGGATCAGAAAAAACTTCGAAATTTCATTGGTTTGATTAGTTATTATCATAAATTTATTCCACATTGTGCGGATTTATTAGCTCCCTTGAATGCTTTGGTAATTCCTGGTAAAGCATCCACTAAACCTGTTACTTTCAACACTGTTCAATTAAACGCTTTTATGGCAGCTAAAGATGAATTAGCCAAGTTTACACTGCTCGCTCACCCTATTTCAGGTGCTGAAATCAGTATTGCTGCCGATAGCTCTTCAACTATCATTGGAGGTGTTTTACAGCAACTTGAAGATGGTGTTTGGAAACCTTTAGCGTTTTGCAGTAGGAAGCTGACTCCTGCTGAACAAAAATACAGTATTTTCTCGCGTGAATTGTTAGCTGTTTATTTTGCTGTAAAAAAATTTCGTTACTATGTAGAGTATAAAGAATTTTGCATATTTACTGATCATCAGGCACTTTGTTCCGCAATACGAGGCTCTCCGGATCACTATTTACCACGAGAATTTCGACACATCGAATTTATTTCTACGTTTTCCACTGACATACGACATCTACGTGGATCTCAGAACGTTGCTGCTGATGCGTTGACTCGAGTGTCAACAGTTTCATCATTGACTAGTGTTGATTTAGATGAGTTAGCTGCAGCGCAAATAAATGATCAAGAACTTCTTACTTTGCGTCAACAACCAAACTTTCGTTTTGAATTATCACAAACGGTTCGCGGTACGAAAATTTGGGTTGATCGTAGCCATGGTAGATTACGTCCATTTGTTCCAGCTCAATTTCGCTTTGCTATTTTTCAACAATTACATGGTTTAGCGCATCCAGGCATTAAAGCTTCTCAGAAATTGCTCTGTCAACGCTTTCTTTGGTCAAACATGCAAACGGATGTCAAAAAATGGGTTATGTCTTGTGACAGTTGTCAACGGAACAAAATTTCACGGCACACTCGTGGTTCATTGCAGCCCATTACTGAACCAGATTTTCGTTTCGCCAAAATTCATTTGGATATCGTTCATTTACCTTTTTGTCGCGGATTTAAGTACATTTTAACAATTATTGATAGGTTTAGCAGATGGGTTGAGGCAATTCCTCTTCGATCTACTTTAGCAGACGAAGTGATCGAGGCTTTTGTTTCCGGTTGGGTTTCTCGTTTTGGAGTTCCTCAATTTGTTACTACAGATAATGCAACACAATTTATTTCATCAGCATGGGTCGAGTTTTTACATGATTTCGGAATTCGTCACATTAAATCTTCTGCACAACATCCAATTAGTCAAGGAATTGTAGAGCGATTTCATCGGACATTAAAAGAAGCACTCAAGTCAGTTGGGTCAACAAATTGGGTTCAACATTTACCATTGGTTCTATTAGGGTTGCGTTCTGCTGTTAAAGAGGAGGTCGGTGTTTCTTCCTCAGACATTTTATATGGCACTCCGCTTCGGTTACCGGGTGATTTTTTTGAGCCTTCGGATTCTTCTGCGGTTTCCAATACGTCTAGTTTTGTTATGCAGCTTCGTAAGCGGATGTCTCACGCAAAATTTTTTTTTACTAAATCGTATAATGTTTCTTCGTACATTCCAAAAGATCTTTTTTCGGTATCACATGTTTTTGTTCGTAATGATTCGCATACATTGGGGTTAAAACAATCTTATTTAGGTCCGTTTCGCGTATTGCAGCGTTTTCAGCGATACTTTATTCTTGAAAATTATGGAAGGGAAGGTAAAGTGTCCATTGATCGACTTAAACCGGCGTATTTTTTGCGTGATTCGTCATAATACATTCACTTACACACATCTTTTGTAGTGTTCGTACACGTTATTATTTCCCTTTTGTTTTATATACACATGTTTGTTTCTTTTTCTATTTGCAGACGCTTGCACACCTCGCCGTTCCTGTGTTTTGGTTTCCAGTTTAATTTTAAATAGATTAAGAATTTGTTGTATTATTATTCATTATTGTATTCCTTTAAGTTTGTATTAATTAATCTTGACTTTGTTATTTTTTAAGAATTTTTTGAAAATATTTCTTTTTTTATCGCATAAAGGGTTTTTTAACTACCACAATCGTTCCAAATTTTTGATTACCTCTATAATGTGGGTCAAAATTTTGTTTCGAACACGTGATTGTGGAAGTTTTCCCTTTTACATGCGCGTTGTTTTCTTTTTTTGAGAGAGAGGGGGGGGTAAATGTTGTGCGGGTCGGGTCGTCTGGGGTTGTTATGTTTCCGTTGTTATGTTTTTATATGTAAATAGTTACCGTTTATTTTTATCAAAAGCAAAACATTAAAAATTGATCTCTCCAATTGTGTATTTTATTTATACGTTATTAGGTGTTAGGACCATCTGATAAGTCCTAGCACCATAGTACCCGTCTCCCACCTTGTTTTGCCGTCAATAGGTCTCCCCGCCAACATAAAATTATTAACAACATTTTAGACTGGGAATGGAAGGTATAAATACGAACACCAGCTCCCAAAACGAACAACTTGAGTCCAAGATCGAATCGAGGAAGAGCTTCAACCAACATTCAATCCGACACCGTTTAAATTACCTGATACCCGAAATCCAGACCAGTTAAAATACCCTTTTCCAGTTAAAGTAACGATTTTATTAATCCTAGTTAACTTTGTTAAGTTTGTTTTCAAAGTCAAGCCCGCCCGTGTAACATTCGTTCGCTCAGTTGTTTAGGGGTAGTTTTGCCCTTTTCCGATTTGAGCTGCGAATTGTTGTTCAGCGAAGTCGTGGGAATATATACCGAGCATAATTCACTTTGGGTCGTCTCCCTGTGAACTTACGCTGTATATAGGACCAGTCGAAAAGTTTGGTTTGAAATAGGAATTTGGGTAATCATCCCTATTCGTATTACACACTTAAACTTCAGAAAATATTAGTAAAGGTGTAACCTTCGTTGTCTCAGTGGTTTAGGGGTTGTTTCCCCTTTTCAACGGAGCTAGCGAAGTTATACGCAGGGTTTGGTAGCCTTAAGCTGCAAAAGAATCATTTTAAGATCCGATTCAAACCGTTCCCATATTTTTCCTAATTTATTACAGAGATCCGAAGATTAACTAAGGGAGTGTATTAGGTAAAATACGCTTACCTAATTGCACTTATTTGTTGTCCAGTCAAGGGACCTGCAGTAGAACGTAACCGGAAACCTCCAGGTTATAATCCTCTTAAATAAGAGCACTGGACCTGAGCTACCCCAAAGCACCGGGAGTGTTACATGGCGCGGTCGAGCAGGGACCAGTATTAATCACCAGGACGAAGAAACACCAGGTTAATTAGCGCCCGTTTTCCGTCCAGAACCGAAAACCCAGACTAAGACCTGCAGAAAACCTGTTCCCGCAAGTTTACAGCTCCAGGATGTCCGACAGCGAAGAGACCGGTGGGGCAAGTCCAGACGTCCGTACCAGCTGTGCGTCTGGAGACCGGCACAATCAATAAGGTTGGTGCAATTTCTAAAAACAGAAAAAAATACATTTCCAGGTCCCAGCTGTGCGTCTAGACACCGGCACAATCAAGAATATGACAATGGACTCACCTGGGGACCACGAGATAAGGGACCCATCTGGAAACCCGGAAACAGATAAGACTCACCAAGCCAGACCTGACCCTTCCGATGATAAGAGCTATGAGCAACTGATTAGCACTCCAGTATTTTTCCACTCCAGGACCCAGATGTGTGACAGCGTCCATAAATGGGGCATCAAGTTTAATAGGACCAGCGACCCCATATGTTAATAAGTTGTTGTAGGATATGACCACCGCCTACGGAATTCAGCATCACCTAATTTATTACAGAGATCCGAAGATTAACTAAGGGAGTGTATTAGGTAAAATACGCTTACCTAACTGCACTAATTTGTTGTCCAGTCAAGGGACCTGCAGGAGAACGTAACCGGAAACCTCCAGGTTATAATCCTCTTAAATAAGAGCACTGGACCTGAGCTACCCCAAAGCACCGGGAGTGTTACAATATGGAGCAGAAATAGGCCATATTTCTGGTCCATATAATACTACGCTACTACGGTATCAGAGAAAACTAGGAGTAAGATACGAACAGCTGAACACGATTTTATGAGAAAATGTTTACAAGTAACAAGATAAGATGGGTAGAGAACAAACGAAATATATGACCAAATGGAAATATCCTATTCTATTACAAAATCACTAGAAAACAAGGCCTTAAAGTGGTACGGTTATGTTAACCCAATTCTAGATCACACACGGCTAAAAAACTTTTGGAATGGGCGCCCAGAGGGAAAAGAAGAAGACCTAATGTTAATAAATGGAAAACGTTTATAAGCCAATCGATGCTAGAAAGAGTCTTAAGTGAGGAAGATTGTGAAAATAGAACTTTAAGGAAAGAAAGTACGAGGAACACAACTGGAAAATCGTCAAAGAAGAAGAAGTATGTCTTAGGAATCTTTAGTGGTAGCTTGCAGTTCGCAGTTCTCGTCATAGGTTCATATAGGTCGTATAATAGATAGATCAATATTTTATTTTCTATTGTCAATTTTAAATTTCGTCCTACAAGCCAATACATTTTGTTGATTCTGAGGTCCATTTCTTTGCGGGTTTTTTAATATACGTTTTTTCCACGCTAACCTTTTGTCCGTAAGAAAGCCCAAGTATTTAACTTCATCTTCTTGCAGAACAGAAACGTTGTTTAAAGCCACAGTTGGTCATTGTGATCGTCTTGTTGTGAGCGTTATATGTGTGGACTTCGTTAAATTGACCTTGATCTTCCATTTCTATAGCTATCCTTCTATTGCACTTAGTCTTACTTATAAAAGTTGTAGTTTGAGTATCTTCGTGCCATACGCCAAATCTTCGTTTCCAGTGCTGTGTTTGGCGTAGTCGGTAAGTCTGCAGTGAAGAGTAGGTAGAAATTTGGGCCCAAGACACTGCCCTGAGGAACACCAGCGGTAATTGGGTGCTATTGTGAAATTTCATTGCTAAACTTGATTTAAAAATATCGATTTGATAAACACGAATTTAATAAAAGATAGTATTGGTGAAGAAAGTTATGTTTGATTTTAAGCAACAGTCTCGTGTTAGACAGGCATTTGACCGCGTATGCCGGTCAAATGCCTGTCGAACGTCCAAAATATTGCTGAGCAATATTTCATGCTATGGAGGGACTTTTGAATAACATCAGTTATTCTATGGCACTACGAGGATTGTTCGATAACTACGTGGCCTAACACAGAGATGGCGCGAATTTGGAGGAACCTTCTTTACCATTCTGTAGAACTATCCTTTATTAGATTAAATATGACAGTACAGAGCGATCTGTCAATTAGTCTGTTTTTGACAGTACGCCAAAGTGAACGTCTCTTGTGATTTTGTAAACAATGGAAAAAACTGAGTTGAGAGCAGTCATAAAGTACTTTCATTTGAAAGGCTTAACGCCAACCGAAATCAAAGCTGAGCTGGATTCAACACTATTGGAATCCGCTCCTTCGTTTTCAATGGTTATAAACTGGGTTACCGCATGTAAGCGTGGTCGTATGAGCACTAATGATGAACCCTGTAGTGGACGTCCAAAAACTGCTACAGCCCCGGATATGATTGGAAAAGTCCACCGTATCGTATTGGATGACCGTCGAGTAAAAGTACGCGAGATAGCAGACATAGTGGGTATCTCAAATGACAGCGTGCACAGAATTTTAACTGAAGAATTGGAAATGAAAAAATACTCGGCGCGTTAGGTGCTGCGGTTGCTCAGACCGGAGCAACAACTGAATCGTTCGAGTGTTTCTCGCGACCTTTTGGCACGGTTTCGCCACAATCCGAAGGATTTTTTGCGCCGTTTCATAACCGTCGATGAAACCTGGGTCCACCATTATACTCCAGAAACCAAAGAACAGTCCAAACAATGGACACACAAAGGTTCTCCGCCACCAAAGAAGGCAAAAACGGTTTTGTCAGCAGGAAAAGTTATGGCAACCATATTTTGGGTTTCTCATGGAATTATCTTGGTCGACTGCTTAGAAAAGGGGAAAGCAATAAATGGCGAGTATTATGCCAATTTGTTGCAACAACTTAGCGACAAAATCAAAGAGAAACGGCTTCATTTTGGTAACGAAGAAACTACTTTTCCATCAAGATAACGTACCTCCCCACAAGTCTGCGATTGCAATGGCCAAAATTCATGAATTGGGATTTGAATTAGTGCCCTATTCGCCCTATTCCCCAGATTTGGCTCCCAGCGATTACTATCTGTTTCCAAACCTGAAAAAATGACTCGGCGGTAAGAGATTTTCGTCTAATTCCGAGGTAATCGCTGCTGTAAATAGCTATTTCGAGGACTTGGATTCATCGACCTCCCATGAAGGCATTGCTAATTTGGAATATCGTTGAAATAAGTGTGTTGAGCGAGCTGGAGACTATATTGAAAAATAAAATGTTTTTTGTCGAAAAAAACTTGTGTTTTCTTTGTTAGGCCACGTAGTTATCCAACCATCATCGTATTGTAAATTCAACCCGGCGATTTCGGATCCATTCGTCCAGCAGAACCTTCATGAATTCTGTTTAGTATTAACTTTTTCAAGATGTTTCGATACGACAGGTAACAAGCTGGTCGGTCGATATAACTGAACATCAACCACTTGTAAACTTTTCTATTGGGAGAAATAGTTGTAGCAGTATGTTGAAAAAGTTTTTAACACCTTCAACAATCTCGTTAGAGTTAGGTGAAAATATGCCTGCTAGATGTTGGGCGTATAGTTTAACTTTTTCCTTTTCAGACCTTGATCCAAGATACATCATTTTTATATATTGGAGGAACTTGTAGTTGGGGTCTCTTAAATCCCTTAGTAGCTTTCCCAAAACTATAATCGTCTTACAATAGGCTGCGTGTATAGTTCTGAAATATGTTATTCTTTACCTCTATCAGTTTTTTCTTAAGCTTGTTAGTAAATTGATTGTATTTAGTTTTATCATGGATATTGCAAGTAGCATGGGAAATTCAACAAATCAGAAATGAGACTAGGAATGAATTCCGTGAGGAATTGTCTAATGACAAAAACACAGGTTGTTCCTTATAGAAAGCTACAAAGGGCCTAAAAAAGCTTAAGACACACGTGCCATCTATTCGAAGATGGCACTTGGCCTAGAGATAATATGCAAAAAGCAGAAATATTTGCGAAGCAGTTGGCTAATACCTTTCAACCGCAACCCCAAACAAACTGCTGAAGAGAATACACGACTAACAACGACGATGAATCCAATTCACTAGTTTGCACCAGTAGAAGTTAGCAACGAAACAGCTAAAAAATATCAGTATAAAAGGGCCATCTGGAATTGACCTTAAAACTGGTCGTATCCCAATAGAGCCTCGAAGAAAAGGAATGGTATAACTAACATCCCTATTTATCCCCATCGAGGGAAGGCAACCGAAGTGATAATGATTCCAAAACTTGGGAAACCACCTAGTGAGATAACATGTTACTCGCTGCTACCAACGATCTCAAAGCTATTTGGGGAACTGCTCATGAAGTAACTACAACCAGTTATTGAGGAAACAATCGCATCCCAAAACATTAGTTTGGTTTCAGAGACGAGCATTGAACGATTGACCAGGTAAATAGAATCACAAATATAATCAAAAGAACGTTAAAAGGAACTAAAATCTGTTCCATTGACCGTTATATTTGTGGATGCTGCTTAAGCAGTTAACAAAGTTCGCCGCAAAGGACTCATATAGAAGATACAAAGAAGCTTGCCTAAAGAACACAGCCAACTCCTGATATCATATATGTCTAATAGGATTTTCAGGGTAAAATATGGGGCCACTTATTCTGTACTCAAAAAAACATTAGCGGGAGTTCCACAAGCAAGTGAATTGGACCCACTCCTGTACCCCTTCGATACGATAAGCATACCGGATATTTCAGAAACTGCAATCATACCCTTAGCTGGCGATACTGCCACCATAGCGGAAGGCAACAATATTGAAGAAACAACATCGAAGCTGTAGGCTGCTACAGATAACGTCAATAAAATGAATCAAGAAGTGGCGAATTAAGCTCAATGAAGAAAAATCAATGCATATTAACTACACCGATCGAAGAACAAATTACCTACCCATCGTGATCCACAAACAAACACTACCTCGTTTAGATCCAAGACTGGGATGAATAAAACACGTGAAAAAGTAAAAAAGAGGAACTTTACTTGAAATTTAGAAAAGGTATTGGAAGACATTGTGACCTTTCAAAACATAACAAGCTGTTGATATACAAGCAGGTTTGGACATATGTGGTGCAGCTGTGGTGATGCACCAAGAGAGGTAAAGTACGAATAATACACCGACACTGATCCAAAGTACTGCAGAGTATTGTTAATGCTCTATGATACTTTCGAAGTGAGGACATTTAGAAGCATCTCAAGATCGCCCTCGTCGTTGAACAATGCCAGAGATTTGCGAGGCAGCATCAGTGTATCCTTCCAAACATGAATTAGAGATGAGCAACATGTAGTCTGTCAAAATTATTTTTAAGTTAATGTAACTCTAACTACGTAAGTAGGAAATTTTGAAGCAGAAAACTTAAAAAATCTATATGTATCGTAGTTATGATAAGAAATTCATACACTAAATAATAAGAAACAATGTAAGCACATGATTAATCAATAATAAATAGTAATAGTTACGTAAATAACAAAGGGTAAGTAGAGTTAGTAACATTAATAAATTGTAAAACAAGTTTATTTCATAGACAAATTGCATTCTTTCCTCTTAAGTAATTTAGGCCAATACAGATGTTGGTATGAACACCCGGGACTCCAGCAATTTATTACTGCCGTTAAACAAACCCCTTTTAAATGTATTTTTTTATTTCAATCTGTTTATACGTTCAAGTTATATCGTTATTGCCTCAACGAAGGATGCCTGGTAATCCCTGGTTAACATTTAACGAAGCTGTAAACACAGGTAAAATAACAGACCCGGTTTAGGAATTTCATTTGAAAGTTCAACATTTTCAAATATCCATTTTATTTAGGCATAAATATTTATTTACACATTTTAATAATAATAAAATTACAAACATAGAATTATAATTATTAAAATATACTATTTTTCTGGTGGATCTATATTGCGCTGACTGGAATATTGTCTGTCCAACTTTTCTGTACCTATAATATCGAGGGAGTCGTACCAAGTTTCGCCTAAGTAACATATATTTCTATTTTCTTGGCGATATATTTTGATCTTTTGGAGATACTCGCGGCGCTATGCTTGTAATCTGTTTCAGTCCATAATAACTTGACGCTTATTTATACTTGTATATTTAAATTCCATAAGTTTATTAATTTCCAGCAATCTACTTTCGGAACACCTTATTGCGTTATGATCTACATTCCATTTTGATTGAACAGTTTCACTGAAAGCAAGCAGTTTTGCCGGTACATTTGATATTTTTCGTCGAATTAAATGTTCGGTATCAGCCCACGGTATCCACATTTTTAAATAAAAGATACAAAAATATCTACTTCGCACAAAAGTTTTGATACATAATCTACCAGGTTTAACATAAATAAGAGTAGTTCAACTAAACAGGGTAATTTTAAATAATTAATTAAAAACAAAGAATTTAAGGTTCTTGCTTGAGTCACAGCCCCTAGATAACCTCAATCTCTTTGCAATTTGTAAGTTTACCTGAATGCGGCCGGAGCTTTAAGCCGAGTTACTAGTAGCTTGTAAATTTTTATTCTACAAATACCTTTTTAAAGAGGATAGGGTATAATTGGAAGTATACTATAACACCAACGACGGATTAACAGTGGCGGCTTGTACTAAAGGGCACAAGGGCACGTGCCCACCCAACCACTATGATAAACACAGAAAGGAATTCGCATGTAATTCAGTGCATTATTTTAATTTCATTATTTTAACGATGGTATCAAATTTTCCTTCCGCACCAAAGGCGCGGCTAACACGCCCAAAACTATGTTCCCGGGAACGCTCCGATTTGTTCCCCATATAGAGGTGATTCGGTTGCCTGTCGGTTATCTTCGCTATACGCGATATACCAGGCGAATGGGGCACCGAGCAGATTGTTCCCCATTTAAAGTCAACGTTTGAATTTCGACCGCACTGTTTTGTGTTTTCGCGCAATCGCGCGTTTGGTTTCAAAGACGAAAGATTGTATGTGCGGATGTTCAGTAACAAATAAACTGTTTTGTTTTATGTGCTTAATTTTTAAGAAAGAGGTTAGTGCGTGGAATAAACAAGGGGTGAATGATTTAAAACACATTGCAGAGAGGGCAAAGAAACACAAATCTTCAGTTTCTCACATGAATGCGTCCATGGATTTTAGTGTTTTAGGCAAAGTGGACATCCATGAACAACTAGAGGGTGCTTATTTGCTACATAAAATTTAGTACAACGAAGACGTGGAAAAAAATCGTCATATTTTGGCCCGGTTAATTATGTGTATTAAATTTTGCGGCGCCTTTGAACTGGCGTTGCGAGGTCACGATGAAACATTAACGTCAGACAATCCATGAATTTATGTAGGGTAATCAAGTTTGCTGCCGAATTAGACGCTGTGCTTGCAATACATATGAAAGATTCACAAGTGTTTAAAGGCGTCTCAAAAACTATTCAGAACGAATTGCCAGATGCAATGTTGCAAATTTACAAGCAGGAAATATTAAAAGAAATTAAATCTGCAAATTTCATTGCTTTGGAGGCCGATGAAACTACTCATAGACGTCATTTCCAGCATGAAAAATAGGAGAATGGATTTTATGTACAAAAAATAGGTAAGTTTTTTCTTGTGCCCACCCTCTTTTTTAACTCACGAGCCGCCACTGCCGATTAATATGTTATTAGTACTACTATAGTATCTGTACATAGGATTATTTAAAAAAATCATTTTTATTCGTATAATATGATAGTAATCCAGGAACTACAAGTTGTCGCAGTTGCCACTTATTCAGATATTTTGAAGCACTTCTATTTTTTCCAAGCCAACTCAATAAAAATTCGAAATTAGTTGTATAGTTGATTAGACAAACACGCAAAGATAAAATACCTTGTATAAATTGCAAAATATGCCCGATTCGTCTTTCAACGCCCTTCATAAATATGATTTGTGCAATTTTATTATTATCTGTAGCTAGTTTAAAAACGTTCAAGGCTAAATCGTGATAATGGCATTACCATCAATATTTAGTATAAATGCCGCCTTTCTTTTTGCAATATTGGAGTTTAATCATATTTACAAGTCAGTTGCACAGTGGCACAACTATTTAAATTTAAAGATTTAATTTTGCTTGAAGTTCCTCTGAACCGAGGCATCCAATGTTGAACAAGCAATATACATAATTAGACATTTAACGGTCTTGTATTATTTAGTTCATTAACACATAGCAAATATTCTAAGGGACCCAGCACAAATCCTCGCGGAACTCCAACATCATTTAATACATACTACGCAATTGAGCGTTGAGGGCAGTGAACCTCATTATTTGGATCTAGTCAAAAACAGCAGCAATCGATTGCACTTTGGCTCTATAGTTTATCATAAACAACGTGTAGGTACTTGATGTAAAAACAATAGATAGTGACTTTCAAAAATATTAAAGTAGAACTTAAGTTTTTTAAGTTGAACTCTGTCATATTTTCCTAATACTTCATTTAATAAGTGCTTCAGTTTATCAAAAAATAAACCATAATTATTCCTCCTTTATTTTCGCAAAATTATTATATTTATTATTATTATTATTTAGTATAATATTTAAGCCAATATGAATTGTAAATCAGAAAGGAGAAATTGAAACAACAAAAAAAAGGAAGCCTAAAAACCTGACGAGAACACTAAAAAATCAAATTCCAAAACGTAAGAAGAAACCAACATCAAGCAATAGAAGCACAAAACGATGAACATGAAAATCGAAACGAAGCGGAAAGAACCATCATTGTCCATATACATAAAAAGGGCGAAACAACAAACTGTGAAAACTATCGTGCAGTATGTCTATCGCCAGTCGTGGTACTCAAAATCTGTAAAAAAACATCTAAAGAATGAAATCAAAGATAAACTAGAAGATGAACAAGCGGCTTTCTGCCCTGGAAAACAAACACAAGATCACACATATATATATATATATATATATATATATATATATACAATTAGACAAATTACAGAAAAAATTCTAGACA
>JABXWE010038091.1:0-21144 GCA_014611495.1 Limonius californicus
TACCGCTGCATATTTTTATTTTGACAAGTTCCATTGTATCGGCCGGAATCAGTTGAATTTAGCAATGTCAGCTTCCAGTACGCAAATTTAAAGTTTAGTGGAATAATTTTCAGAAGCACAGTATTAATTACACTCAAATGTTCCTATTTAATTAAGGTAAGTTCTTTTTCATACGTTAATTTTATTATATTCAATAAATGAATACGTAGAATTTTATTTTATTCTTATTTCTTTTCAGTTAAAATTTTCCAAAGAAAACACACTTGTATTAATTTAAATAAGGTAACTTATTTATTATTATTATACACACATTTATAATTAATAACCCACAATTACTGTTGTAGTTATATAAATCACTTTTTGACATTTGGTAAACAAAGAGACTTAACCTCACTTTTGAGATTCAAAGTAATGCATTGATTTTACATTACAATTAAATTTGGGCGCTGATAAAAAAATGCGTGCATTTAGTTCGATGGCCATATAGGTACTAAATCAATTATTTTCTGCCAGACACCTCTGCAAATCTGACAAAATCGAATCGTAACTAGGTAACATAACAAAGACAAGAATGGAATTTCCAAAACAAAAACTAGTGAGACATTTATAAATAAATTTAAAATGATTGATAGAAAGCTTATGCCTAAACCTATAAAAAACCAATTTTAGATTCAGAATCCCTGAATTATTATCTATAAATAGACACCCCATAAGCCAATATTCGAAATTACAAAAATTTTATATTTTTCAAAATATTGTTAATTATACTAAAATGATTCCAACACCTAATAAAAACACACTTAACACAATTCTTGAACAATTATACGAGTTTTACAACACAACAAACCTCCTATAAGACGGATATACATAACAAAATTAACACATTTCTATAAATAACCTAACTTTTTCTAATATTATTATAAAACTGCAATTATAGTTAACTAAACACAACTAAATTGTTAAATAAACATGACAAAAACCTACTTAGCTCTAATACATAACTTATCTAGCTAATATGACACAACTAACATAAAAATTATTTACATATTCTCTATAAATTTACCATAACAGCTATATTTGAATTTTAGGGCTCCGGTACAGTCCAAAGAGACCCCCATCATCAACCACAATGAGTACTCAATCATACTACAGGATTACAAACAGTCAAATACTGCCAATTCACATATAGAGTAAAAGAATTCCTACCATGATACATCGTAAACTAGCATCGGAAACACTTTTTATCTCAAACAGGTTTATAAAGACTTTTTTAACTGTAATGTTTCATTAATTATTATTAAATAGGACATAAATAATCTACCTAAACTACATTTCAGGTGAAAATATAGAATTTAACATCACAAATATCCTTTTTACACATATACCAGACCTTCCGAAGGCATTCTTGTTTAGTTTAAAGCATTATAAAGACATTTAACATATATTTAATAATAATTAGATTAATTTAACATAAATATCATGGCAATACATATAATATACATATATATATATATATATATATATATATCCTTGTGTGGGAATATACCCCTCTTTGTAATTATTTCTAAATGAAAATTAATTAAACATGTTTTACCAAAGACAGCACACAAGTATTAGTAACTTGATAATAGAAATTGCAGTACAGGAAGACAACTTTAGGCACTGGTGCCCCCACTACATCCTAAAAGACGAGTGTTCATGCTGAGAATGTCTTTCAATGTTGTAGTTACCATAAACTAGAATTAGGTATTTTTACATACGTTACGGATGAAGTAATTAATTGGACATTATTCATACTGCCTGAGTCCTATATATAAAGATTGGAGATAGTGGACACAAATATACAAATTTGCGAATTTATTACTTTGGCCGCGTTTACTTAAATGAAATATTTAACGGTTTTTGTAAATAGTTTACCTTTCATTCTCCATTCCCGCTTCTATTAATGCTTCTACTAGTCCGTTGAATCGCGCCACTCCGTTAAATAGTGTTTGTATATTCTAAATATCATAGTTGAATTATATTTTAATGTCTAACTATGTAGTTTACAAACAAGTGTTTGATGTCTAATTTTTGAGTTTGTATTGTTTTATCTTTAATGAAGCATACTTATAGGATATCTATAGGATATCGAATTGCTCGGAAATTATGAAATATTATCTATAATGTCCGGTCAAAGTAATAAATTAACAAATTTTTATCACTCTTCACTCTTCTTTATCACTATCATCAGTTTTTTTTATAAATATAAATATCGCCCAGTATGAATAATGCCCAAATTATCACTTTGTCCATATATTACAAACGAATCGCTATCCAAATATCAATTATAATGTCCTATTTAAATATGCACTACTTATACCTGCAATTTCCCCAAGCCAACAAAAATGATTTGACAGGAATCATTGTCTCTAGATAGAAGACATAACCATTAAATTATTTTCTGTTTTCAATCATAAATCTTCCATTCCTAATGTTAGTGTCCCATTAAATATTCCAATAATGCATCGGTTTGAATTTAGGTCGTAAAAGTGTATTTTATGTTCTCTTTCCTTCTGTATTTGAATTTACTTTTATATAATACTAATATCCAATATTTATAGAAGTACATACATATTATCAATGTACTCTGCACTACTTTAATTAGCTGTTGGTAATAAAAAGTGTGTTGCCTTCTTGACTACAACCTCAACACCTGGCTTGGGTTCGATTGGCCAGTATTACCATGCAGTGCATAAAAACTTCGTGTTTGCTGCAACCCACCACACACACATACAATTCCCCAATCCTATTGACAACCGTGAGAACTTAATGCCAAAAAACTTTCCCGAAATTTCTGACGTTAGAATTTGACGTGTAACTGTACGTTTTCTGTGTGTTTAACTTAGCGCTAAGGAGAAGCACGTCGCAAAAAGCTATTGAAGAAGGAACTATGCGACGTACTTATCGCATATAGAAGGTCATTTCATAATACATAAGTTGTGTGAAATGTATCTTTGGACCTATAATTATATCTTCTACCCAAACATAATTTGGTCTATGTATGCCACGAACATATATCTATTTATTTCGCATTTTATTTTAAAACTACCTATAGATAAGGTGAAACTAATTCGAAGATTTAATTTCTAACCTTTCGATATATTGTATAGATAAATTTCAATATCCATTTCTGCATATGATTTTATTTCGTACTATTTACGTAGCTAATGTTTACAAGTCTTTAGAACCTTAGCCTATTGCATTAATCTATTGATTGACATGTGTAAGGCAACACCCTGTATCTTTCATGTTTTCCACTTTACTATTTATGTAACACTGATACATTTTAGAAGGTAGAAGAGCATTTTAAAGGAAGAATTGGTACTGAAGGTGATTTTAAAATAATGTGTCTGAAAGAGAATGTAAAAATTGAACTCAGAAAGTGTCTTAATTTAGATGTTCGTATACTTTAACGCAGCCTTTCTGCCAAACTGCGATCCACGAAGGCCTGGGGTTAATATGGATGAAATTTATTATACAAATGTACAGTCGTATTCTTACTATTATCAAATGTTTGTGGTTGAGTAAGAAGCACACAAATTAAAAAAAAAACAAAATAACTAAGTATGGTGACCTCATCTGAGACGGTGGAATTTATATAACATTTTTTAGAAAAATCCTGTAAATAAATATTTCAAAGAATTTTTTTGTTATTAGGCTTCTGCCTAGTTATTGAAAAAATATTTAAATATTTTTCAAGTAAATTGGTTCTATTATAATTTTACGTCTAAATATATAAATATAATAAATAATCTGTGTCGACATAGGAGTTATTTGGGTACTTTGTTCCTAAGTGTCAAATAATCATCCAAATATCTCTAATTTCACAGAGTGTGAATTAATATTCAGGTCTAACCATTACAGTTGCAGGATTTGGGGTAAAGAAAAGTTAAGATGCGAGGAAGGGATGCCACTTTAATTTATACATACATATTAATTATATTTACCCATATAAACCCGTACCGTCTGTAATTAATGTTGCCTAACGCATGTGAGTTGTTGGCTAGTAACTGTACCATAAAATACAAGATTTCGTTCGATTTCTGTGATACAAAAAAAAGCTCCACCGATTATTATAATCAAGCGGTTGCTCCATTCAGATTTCCGTTTTCATGTATGTCATTTATTCGTTTACACGAAGCTTCCTGCTTCTCTATTCGTTTCACGTACATAAAAAGGAATTTCATATGTTCGTAACTGGAGAGTTCTTACAATAGAAAATATACATTATTTCTTGTAAATAGATCTATTTTATTTCTCATAATTGAAAGGGAAATTGTAAGGAAACACTCCTTTATTCAAGCACCGAGAATCCGGGGTAAAATAAAAGTTTTGAACAGTTTCTGTGGAGATAACGTAATCTCTTCAAAGTTTCTAAACTATTCCTACGAACTAAGTGAATCAACTAGTGCAAAAACGTAAATGTTGTACATTTTCTTTCGACTTATACGGTTTATTCTGTAGTACATTGATCGGTACTTCTATAATTGTTTTTTGGATTCCTGTATCGAGACAAGTGCGTGCTATGAAAAATGGTAATAAAAATTTTCCCAACCATCACATTACTAAAAAAAAAATTAAAAGTGATGGTCTAATAATGCTAATTTTTTGATATTGTAATTGGTTTACAATTAATTAAAAAGATTCTGTAGTTTCGTGTACAGGGTGTTCGGTACCTTTCCCATAAGCGACTCGTAACAGTTTTCCCTGATGCTCCCTTAATGCAAATAGGTCGAAATTTCTTCTCACCATCACTCTTAAGTTCCAAACTTTAGTGTTGATTATCATCCAAACCAAAAATACGCATGCATTGCCATTAATGCAAATGGACGTTAGTGATGCTACAAAAAAATTATAGAAAAATTAGAGTAATCGTTAATGATATTGATAACATTTTGACTGGAAATTTTGTTACATTTTCAATTTTACATGTAGTGACATGGACATCCTAAAATTTTAAAAATCAAGTTTGTATGTGTCAATTAGTTTAAATTTGAGTCAACTTGTTGTAATTCCGATTAGCGATCTTATTACGTTAGATTGTGTTGAAAGTATGGAGTTTATGTTTGATGAATATGTTGATATGATTTGGATAGTTGGTGAGTGCCATAGTAATTTTAATACGGTGGCAAGCTTGTAGAGGGAGCGCTATTCGAACCGAATTAAAATTAAAATTGCGTATGGGAACTTATCGCGGAGAGACCCGACGACAGTTCCGCACCCTGCTGCCACTTTAACCCTGTTTGAGGTAGTTGCTGCCGTGGCACACTAACCCAGGGGGACCGACTGTTTTAGGTACTCTCCGAGACACAGCGGGTTGCAGCGTTAAAGCGAAGATTTCGGTCACCCATCCAAGTAGGCACCGCGCGGATCGTTCCTTAATTTTGAATACTGTTTGACCAGTACTCGCGCTTGCCCGTCACGCTGCTTCCCTTCGAACCGAAAACATCCTGTTACCCAGACTATCAGATATGCCCATCAAAGGTTACACGAAACTGTAAATGTTGGCCCTAATCCAAGCTTAGGATGTGGTCGACAAAAAATACCAAATGTTGAAAAAAGATAATTCAGGCGCAACCAGGGGTAAGTACCTACTCGAGGTATTGCCAGTGCCTTGGAGTTGCATAAGGTTTAGCAATTGCTGCCAGGTGATTATCCACAACGAGTTCAATTTTACACCAGTACACTTTGGACCACAGCTTCATCAACAGAATTTTGTGGACGGACGAAGCTACATTCACCCACGACGGTGTGCACAATTTACGCAACGCAAATTGAGCTCATGAAAATCCTTTCGCCACTCATGATCGAAATCATCAAGTTCGGTTCAGTATAAATGTTTGGGCAGGAGTTGTAAATATTTCCTTAATTGATCCTGTTATCATTCCAAACAGCTTGAACGTCCAAAATTATTTGCATTTTTTAAATGAGGTAGTACCAGTTCGTTTGAAAAATGTGCCACTGGTAATAGGGCGTGATATGTGGTGGCAACAGGATGGTGCTTCAGCATATTTTGGTATGAATGTCCAGATATGGTTAAACCAAACACTATCCTGGAAGGTGGATAGGACGGGGCGATCCTGTGCTTTGGCCTCCAAGATCTCTAGACTTGACGCACCTAGATTTTTTTATCAGGAGGTCTTTTTGGAGCATTTGGGGAATCACACTCCTGTAAATCACATTGAGAAACTGGAAAATCGCATCGACTAAGCAACAGCATTTGTACCTGTGCACATTCCTAATGTGTAGAATGCAATCGCTCGGAGAGCTGTAGATTGTGTGAATGGTGGCGGCGGTCCCATTGAACAATTTTATTAAATTTTAATCTTTCTAGTTTTATTTTGTTCTTGTTGGTTTGTTCATTCTTATAAATAAATAACCTATTAAAAATACAAAATGATTTATGAAAAAAACATGTGTTCGAAAATGCTGTCTAAATCACTCTGTAGTTCAATTCCAATGTTGCCGAGTTTCTATTTTCTTGTAGAAGAAAACTAACTTGCGGATCTTTAAAATTTCAACATATTTACGTTAAGGGGGCATCAGGGAAGACCGTTACAAGCCGGTGATTGATAAGTAACGGGACACCCTGTATTGGCTTATAAACACGTGTTGTATAATATTATAGAAGTGGTCAAATATTCCTTTCAATACCAAACTACTTACTACAAAGTAAATGTGTCTTTTATAAGGAAATCCATCAAGCCTATAATCTTCCTTTCGTTAACTGTTAAGTAAAATTTAGAAACGTAGCAAATAACCTCCTGTCAACCAAGGAAAATGAAGACTTAAATGTAAGCTAGCGCCTAGACATGCATAATAAATTACGATTGAGTGTGGGAGGGACATCCTGCGTCCTGGAGATAGATGTAAAGGTATTTCTTGATACATGAAAGTTTGATAGAGCAATAGGGGGAATCGGACACTAACTGTACTTATATAGGCCCATAAATTATGTCTGTACGGGAACAATACCCACACCATATAATGCAATCATAGTGCAACGCCTAGATTTAGGTACCGTGCATCTTCCAGCGTTCATAGAATGTAATCACTCTGCAAAATTGTTTAATAGGGGCGACACAAATAAGAGCACTGTCCTTCAACATCAGGTTATACAGCTTCGGAAGCACGAGAAAGTTTTATCAAGATACAAAGAAGTTTTTTTATTAGCTATTATACATATGGCGATTCACGAATATAGTCAAAAAGCTCGATGTGATATGCAACCCAAAATACAAGGAAATTACAATAATTTTAATATTATGAATCGTAGGTAAGTTTGTTTTTAAGTCATGAAATCGTCTACAAAAATTAATAATTCAATTTACAATCTTTGTTATCTCCGTTTCTGTCAGTTGTTATATACAGAGTGATTCACACAACATATTCAATGGGCTTGATAAGATATGCAACCCGTAATTCAAGAGAACGACACAGAAAAATATTGTGAATCACAGACAAGAAAAAAAAGTTGGACAAGGAAATCAGCTACAAACATATTTAATTCACACGGTGATGTTCACATGTTCACCATAATTGGTGTCCATTATATGTGGTTTTGAAATCATCTAACAGAATGATTGATTTATTGGGTATCCGTGCAATGTTTATTCGATATTAAGTACACGGTGGTTCACATATCACAATAAATGCGGTCATTGGGATATGCAACCCAAAATACCTGCTTAATAATTACTACAGAATTATTATTATTGGTTATGAAATCAATTGCCAGAACGAGCAATTTATTCGATTATCTGTTATCAGTTATTATAGTATACCCGGTGGTTCATATTTCATAATCAGTGGGACCCAAATATCCAAAATACATGTATACCGAGTGAGTAAAAAATTATTATCACGATTAAGAAAGAAAGTTCAAATGTAAGTTATAAAATAACTACAAGCACGATTGAATAATTGAGAGGTCTTTGCTATTCCTGTTAGTTGTTATATACACACAACATTTTCATTCAATAGGTTTCATGTGATATGCAACCAAAAATACACTAGAATGACAACATTATTATCACGAACTATAGATCAAGGATAGTTTAGCTTTGAGTGATTAGATCATGAACAAAAATGAGCGATGTTTACTATCGCCAATTATTATATACAAAGTGATTTGCACAACATGTCGCTGCGCTATGCAATCAACGATGCATATATTGGCATGCATATTGGCACGATATTGGCAGCAATACTGTTATCGAGAATTAAAGTTAAGTTTTGAAATTATCTGTAAGCGTCACTGATTTATTGAATACTTTTTTCAATCTCTATTGTTTCTTATATACAAGTTGATTTAATCAGCTTATTTAATAATTATGAAAACCAAAATATATTAGAATACCAACAAAATCATTATTATGGATGATAGGTTACGAAAAACAGATTTTGTCGAGATATAAAATAAGATACAACAGTGATTGATTCGTCGGATGATCTTTGCGCTATTTTTTCAGTTATTATATACAGGGTGATTCGCATTATAGATTTTATATTCAACAGCCTTGATGGGATATGTAACCATAAATGCACGAGAGTGACACGACAATCATTATCGGGAATTGGAGGCAAGAAAAAACAGTCTGTTTTTGATTTCTGAAATCATCTACAATAATCACTTATTCATCGAATGATGTCGTTGTCAACTATCATATACGGTGCGATTTACACAACATATTAAGTGGGCTTGTAGCAGAAGAAGTTTTAATAACAGATGTTCTGAAACAAGGCATCATAAGGCCTTCGGTAACTGTAGATAATGTATATGCTAGCAGAGAGAATCTAACTTCTACTATTTAGTAATTATAAATATTACTGCGGGTATAATAAAATGAGAAAACAAACAGACATAATTTATTATAAGAGATTCTGGGAACAGAAAACTTTTCGTGATTTGCTGAGCAGCGTCAATACTTCCCGTAGTATGTTTCAGGGCCACTTATTACCTTTTGTTCTGGTAGCGCTTCATGTCTCATGAATCATGTTTATACAACAATTCAGGGTTCACTGGATTGTTTATAGTTAGCTGTGGTATCTGGAATTCCATATTCTTAGATGTGTTTTATATTTAGATTCTATTAATTAAAATTTTATTAGGAAAATAAAAGCTTTTTCCTTAGTGAAAGCAAGAGCTTTGTCAAATCATTCGTATGGTAGTTCTACGAATAACTGATTTTTAGCAGATAGCAATAAAATCACACAAAATAGTAATTAATTCCTGCGAACTGCTAGCAGTTACTTGTCGAATGTCAACAACAGACTGAAGCAGTGTGAACCGTATGAAGCTCCGATATACTTTTACGTTATCAAAGTTCATAATCGGCTCACTTTAGTCCTCTTTTTTGTTGAACATCTATTAATACACACATTTTATGTTAATCTTTCCATAACCAAGCCGAATACTTTGAATTTAATGATTGAAGCCCTTATTTAAGTCAGTTGACGTCAGCAAGGAAAAGCTGATTCTAAAATGTACAATCTTCTTATACGCAAAATTCTGTTGTTATCGTAAGTAGTAGTTAAAGGTGTTTGCTATTTGCCTTAGGTTAAAGTTACTTCGTAAAGTTCCTAGAATTTCAAACACCTTAAACTATGCATTACTTCGATATACAATGCTAATAAGAACGTTTCCGCCAGAATGCAGAAACTTCGGTCGTTATAACGTTGCATCGATTCGGTGGGTCATATATTCCCGATGCACCACTAAAACTGTCCATAAAATGAATCCATAAGCTAAATTACGCCCAGTTAAACTTCCAAATCACGAAGTCTATTAAATTTCATTCCATGGAAAGCGCAATCAAGATTAAGAAGGAAAATTGGCAAAATAAGCTGAGTTTGCCGAAAGAAATGGCCTTTGTAACTGCTGCAATCTTTGTCAGAGCTATCTTTGATTGTTTTCTAAGAATTATAGCTTTAGATTCCATTCTAGATGTCGCTCTTACTAGATGAACCGTTTAAAGGCCGTTTTAGACCAATTCTAACAACTTTGTTTAAGTAGAACGAACATCCGTCTGCAATAAATGAAAACAATGGGCATGAGCTACTGCAAAATTATGTATATGATCCCATTAAACAGAAAAACTGAACATTGTTGAATTTGCTAATACAGTTGCAAATTACATAATGTTGGCACAGGCCCAAAATTGGATTTATGTGCTCCACTTTCTTCCCTTTAAATAGGAAAATTCAACTTCATAAAATTGAGATAAAATCTCTCGAATGGTATACAAGAAAATTACTGTATAGGAATATTAAAAATACGAAGTTTACTCTGCGTTAATACATATCTGATATCGACAATAACAGGTCTGTGTCCTGTTTTTTCTTGTCTACTACAGATAAAGAAATGAATATTGGAATTGGTATTGGTAATATACGAATAAAATGGATTATTTGATAATATTAAGCACCACTTCCATTTCGCAGGAATTGACTATCAGATTCTCAGTTGAATTGCAACATCCTGTACATTTTTATATTTATCCGCCAACCCATGGAAACTAGTTTTATTAAAACAAAGAACATTTCCAATATAAGTTTTTGAAAAAAATCGAAATTACGAAAATAAAAGCAATGGAAGTGCACCATGGTATGAGGAGTTTTAATACTTTCCCAAATATCTAAAAATATACGAAGAAAATTATACTATTTTCAAAAGAAATGAAAATTGGTCCAAGAATATTAATATTCTCAATTAAAAAATAAAAGAGGGAGTCATTATGTTCTTGTTAACACTCTGTACAGAAATATGAAATACTGTTATATTTCATAATTCTAATTCCATATTGCAAGGATTTTCTAAAACGAAGAAAATACATTTTGAATAAGATATGGACATGGAAAATAATAATGAGGTCTGAGCTTAATTCATACACTTTAGATGGTCAACGTTTAGAATTAAATGTTAGTAGAAACAAAAGTGAGCTTTTGTTTGAAATGGTCTTAGTAGTTACTACCATAGTGTCAAGATATGGTTTTTAACAAATAATATTTCATCTGCACGTTGACTTCTTGGAGTAAAATATGACTGATTTAAACATGCTATAATAAGTTACGTAAATTTACGTTAATTTGAAACTATTTATATGACTGGAAGTAACGGTATAAATAGGTACGCAAACATGCAAACACATAGACAAACAAACAGACACAAACAAACAGACAGACATACAAACAATCTGGCAGAATGTGTATCGAACGGGGATCTGGGATGTAACCACAACTTGATTCAATGTACAGCTTGACCAATACAGCCGAAACCCTGTCCACGAATTGCGCCCAAGTAAGTTGGCTTAAGTGGGGACGGAGCCCATACTAAACTTTAACTTCACGCTTGCAGTTTCGGTGCAAGAAATACTAGTAGTAGCGTGTGAGTTTAACCATTACATTTTAACTACAGCTACCGAACCGAAAAAAGGTTCTATCGCCGAGCGTACCAGCTATATGACGCCGATCTTTCATTTGTCTTCGTTTACGCATTTCGCGGCTTCAGTCGATCTGTACTCAACTTAACTTCGTGTGGAATTTTTCTTTATATATGTAGATTTTCGAGACTTTTTAGAAGCATTACTATGTTTAAGCTGTGAGTTACCATATGATAAGGAAACATGTCATTGTTATTGTAACATTTGGGAGGGTGAGTTATCTCAGGTGCAATTAGACCACATAGGTAGGCCCATTGTGCTGCTTCGCAGCAGCTCCCCAATTTGGGCATCACCCAAGCTATCCAATTCTTGGGATCTACTTGAGGACATCCGCAACTGGGATGCTGCTGATTTCGGCCATGTCAGGCCCAAAGTCTCTCAACATGGATCCTCTGATTGTTGCGAGAGCTGGGCAGTGACACAGGACGTGTTCTGCCGTCTCGGTATCCCCGTTGAATCCTCGACAGTTTGGGCTGACCGCCAGTCCTATCCTGTGCATGTGTTGATTTAGAGTGCCGTGTCCAGATAAGATACCTACAACTAGCCGCAGGTTCTTTCGGGACAGTTGCACACAATATTTGGCCGTCTTTGGCGAGGGTGTAGTAATAGCAGCCCTTGCATGACGAAAACTTTCAATGTTTATCCATCTTCGTGTGGAGATTTTAGGGTCTCTTGGTATAGCATAAAGCTTAATGTCCTCAGCCCAAAGAGGTTGCTCGGAGGTCAATCTCGCAAATCAGCCTCCTCATTGCCGTAGTTTCCGTCTTCTCCTTTCACCCACATAAGGGAAATGACTTTATCTTTTAAAATATCGTGGAGAGCTTCACGGCACTGCAGTTTTACTCCTGAGATAATTATGCAACTACCGAAGATTAGCAAAGCGGCTCTTCTGTCACTGTAGATACCAATACGTTAATTCGTGATCTGTCGTTCAAGAATTGCCGTTACACCATGCATTATTCCCACTACCTCCGCTTGGAAGACAGTAGCAATTTTGCCTAGTGGTATACTGTGGCGTAGGTTTAGATAATCGGAGAAGACTCCGGCATCCGTTCCATGCCTTGTTTTAGATCCGTCGGTGAAGATGGATATATCCTTATGCTGGCTCAGCATTGGCATAAACACTGAAGTGTCTATTGAAGGCATATTGGAGGGAGGTAGTCTACCATTGCGTCTAGAAAAGGTGTTTTGACGACTGCCTCATCCAGGATGCGGGTATGTCTACCTCCCCTGCCTGCTGTGTGCGACAGACCCTTATGGCGCAGCCTCAAAGCCGTCCTCACAGCTACTTCCTCCACAAAAAGGTGGTGGAAGGCAAGAAACATATATGCATTTAATTAATTACCACGTTTGCAGTAGAATGAATATATATCGGAATGAGTCATGTCTAATTTTATCCTAATTTACTTTTACTCAAATTTCTAAATTATATTGCGCAATCCTACAAAATTAAGGCAATAGTATACAAAATAATTGAAGAAATCTGCATTCTAGTAGTAGTTTTCGTACAAAAGGTCATTCTCTATATAAAGTAGTCCTACTTTCAATGTATAATAGAAATAAAGATCATAATTCTTTCATGCCTTACTTCGTTGAGGTGCATAAAATTAATAGGTAAGAGAGATATTAATAGTAATTTCAATAGGTATTAATAGTATTATTTAGTAAGGTAAATAAATCTTCTATTTTCCACATTTGTAATCCTACTGTAGAAAGCAACAGGATTAAAATTAGAAAAACCAAACATATTCGCACCATTTGTTTTAAAAATGATTACATTTATTCGGTGGAAGTAACAGCTTTGTCAAGTAATATTTCAACCTGCCATCAAATAAGTGCAAGTGTCTTGTCAGGGATTTTGTGTTGGGATAAAAATGCGCTAAATTTTTCAACCGTACGGAGCCCAGTTCGTGTACCTATTTATCTTTTTTATCTTATCTGTAAAGCGGGCATTTAGTGGTTGTTTAAAGAATGGAAGTAAAGAGGGTCGTATATTTCTTTAACAAAAAGCAAGTCATTTAGAGTAGCCATACATTTCCTTTAAAAATTCCTTCTGCTTTATTTTCACCTTTAACGCCGCTCGCCGCAGGTGAGGTCGCTCTCAGAAGAGATTTTCGAAGGCAGCTCTTTGTACAATTAGCCATTTCGGCAATCCCGCCGAATTAATTAACGAATAATGTAAATGGCGTATCTCTTGATACCCCTCAGTATTTGTGTCAATAGAATCCGTATTTGTCTGTGTTAAACCTGGTTTTAAAGTGTAAATACTGGCCGCAGTAATGTTTGTTAAACCGCGAGCAGATGGGTAAATACATCTCCTCCCTGCGTGGGCTAACTTGTCCACCCTGCTCACCCCCATGGCAGTGACCAACCCCGCTGGGGGACACGAGTCAATCTTGTCGACCTGCTATACATTTTTGGTTAGTCGGTTGATGTGTTCGTCGGATACTTGCACTGCTATTTCAACATTAAAAGTTAAACATATAAACAAAACATTTTGTTTGGAAGTTTCTATGGCTACAATATTAATTATGTAAAAAAATAATCATTCCGGTTACCTGGTTAGAAAACTCGAATAATTCGACTACCGACTAATTTAAATATTAACCCGACTGGTTAGCATACCAATGAAATTGACAAACCTGATACCGAATAGATTGCCTAACTGTACTGCTGTTTCGAATAATTCAGCTAACCGGATACCGATTAGTGCGTTAACCAGATACCGAAGAGTGCGGCTAACCGGATACCGAATAATTCGGGTAACCGTATTATCCTGATACCAAATAATTCGGCTAACAGTGTTATCAGGATACCGAATATTTTGGTTAGCTCAACTATTGGAATGTTCAAATACCAAACTGTTTCACTAACCGAATCTCCATTGACATTCGCAGAAAAATATCAACAGTTGTCAAAAATGCAGTCAAAAGCAGATGCTTCAGATCAGATTTGTTCTCCGTTAACCTTAAATATTACACAAAGGCGAGATCAAATCGCAAAAAAATACCTTAAACAGAATTAACGTTATTGATTGCTCTAAAATTGCCTACCTGTTTCATTATTTTAAAACATGAGTAGGTATAGGTATTATAATAATAAAATTATTAATGTTATTTGATTAGTTTAGCTTAAAGCCTAATATATCATTTTCAATTTAACCATACAAATCATACTAAAATTATTTTAACTATCTGCCTTTATGAAGTGCGTTATAAGCCATTCTTTTTTTGGAAAAGTTAATGCAAACTTCAAATTCCCTTATTCAGCTAACTAAGTAACCAAATATGTGAATAATTCGGCATCCCAAATTATTTGGTATTCGGATATTCAGGTGACTTAAATTATTCGATATACTAGCAATTCGGTAATTGGAATTATTCCGTGTATGGATAATCCGGTTACTTTAGTTATTTAGTATTCGGATTTACCGGTCAGCTAAATGATATGGTGCCTATATAATCACATTAGTTGAATTATTCCGTATCCACATAAACTGGTTAGTCAGATTATGCGTAATTTGGGTAACCAAATTAGTCAAATTATGGGAAGCAGCGTGGGGGACAAGCACGAGTACTGATAAAACAGTACTCAAAATTAAGGGACGATCCGCGCGGTGCCTACTTGTATGGGTGACCGAAATCTTCGCTCTAACTCTGCATCCCGCGGTACCTCGGAGAGTATCTAAAACTGTCGGTCACCCTGGGTTAGTGCGTCACGTCACTAACTGCCTCAAACAGAGTTAAAGTGGCAGCACCGTGCGGAACTACCTTCGGGTCTCCTCCCAAACATTTCCCATACGCAATTTATTTATTTTGTATTCGGGTAATCTGGATGATTTGATATCCGAATAATCATGTTATTCAATTTATTCGATATCTGGATAATCGGGGTAGTCGAATTATTCAGTATTCGGATTATCCGGTTATTCGAATGATTTGGTATCTGGATAAACACATTAGTGAATATATTTGCTATCATAATAATCACGTTAGTAGAAGTATTCGGTATCTGGTTATCCAGGTTAGTCGAATTACTTAGTATCTAGGTAATACGGTTACTTTAATTATTTAGTATTCTGATAAACTGGATGGTGAATGATTTGGTATCCGCATAATCACGTTAGTTAATTTATTTCATATGTGAATAATCAAGTTAGTCGAATTATTCGGTACCTGGACAATCCAGTTATTCTAATTATTCAGTATCTGCATAACCCGATTAGTTGAATTTGGTATCTGGATAATTACGTTAGTCAATTGTATAGGATATTGGATATCTGGATAAGGCGGTTAGTCGAATTATTCCGTATTTGGACAATCCGGTTACTTTAATTATTCAGTAACCGGATAATCTGATTAGTCGAATTTGGAATCTGGATAATCCCGTTAGTGGAAATATTTGGTATCCGGATAATAGCGTTAGTCGAATTATTCGATATTTGAATAACCAAGATAGTCGACTTAATCAGTATCTGAATATCCGCCTACTTTAATTATTTAGCATTCATATAATTCAGGTAGTCGAACAAATTAAATCTAGACAAACCCTTTGATGGAATTATGAGGTATTCGGATAACCCGGTTAGTCGAATTATTTACTATCCAGATACTCCAGTTAATCGGTTATACAGTATCCAAATACATCAGTTAACTGATTTATTAGATATCCGAATAATTTGGTTAATAGCTACCTATCAAATACTCTTTCCAAAAAGAAATCGTTTAACCTTTATCCGGATAATGCCAACAACTCTAATAATAATCTCTAGCGAGTTAATCTGAAACACAGGAACGAGCAAGATATTTTTTAATTTTTGTGTTTCTATTGATAGAACATGGAAACAGTGACTATGTCGGATATGAATACGCCTTTAATAGGTTTGTATCACTTTTTGTATAACCGGAATCGTTACAGCCATTTTTTAACAATATTTTTTGTATGTTTTAGAAGTAGAACATACCCAAAAAGTTTTGAATCGGGGGTCATTTTAATTAATGCTTCGAAAGCCTTGAAGGTGGGCTTCGTTGATGAATTAAATATTATTCTATAGCTACGTCAACCTTCTACAGTAATACAAAATAGTTTTAGAAGCAAAAATTATTTAGCCCTTTTATGACGTTTTTATGTATTTAATTTTTCGTAGAAATAGGAAAATGTATTCTACTGTACTGTACTGTACTGTATTTAAAGTAAATGTACGTCATTTTTATGTAGTGTGTATTTACAACTATATTAGTACGAGGAAAGGTGAAATTAATGATGTACAAATTTGAATGTCAGGTCCATACAATCGTTAGAAACTTATCTCAATAGAACTAACATGTGGTAAATTCAGGCTGCCGTTAACCACAAACGTTGAGAACTTCTAGGAGCTTAAATACTGGGAGTGATGTGCTTACAAAATGTCGTAGAAGGGTTGAAGCTTAAAAGTATGAATTTCCATTTCAGTTATAATGGAAGTTTATTTTGGTAGGCTTATTTACGGAGAAAAAATACATATTTTTAGGGAATTTTCAGAATAAATATTAGCGAGTGTATAATTTTATAAACATTTAATTGTTGATAAAACGGAAAAAATGGTTAAACTCATCAATTCAACATTTGGTTGATTGAAATGCGCATAGATGTTAGAAATTAAATCCATTATTAATAATTAATATTCAAATCTACTTTAAACTAGCGAATAACCTGGCAACTTTACGTAGGCATTGGAAAACCGAGTGGCAATAATTTATAGAAGTTTCAGTTACAAATAAAAAATATCGAATAAGTTGGTACAAGGCATAATAAATAACTAATAATCCATAGATCCACTAGGAACGAACAACGTGTAGGTGCTCGGTAGAAATAGATTTAATAATAACAAATATCCGTGTACAGACTGATAAAGCCACTATAAAGTATAAAACTACTTTGAACTAGCAAATTACATTACATCAACCAATAAACCAATAAAAACCACTATAAACTAGCAACTAAACTCTCGTGGACCAATAAAAACAATATGAACTCGAAATAACCTCAAACAAACTTTTAAACTTAATTTTAGAAACTCTCATTTGACAATTAACTTTGTACGTACCTACTATTTGGAACGTTTATTCCATTAAAAATTTATGAACAAATAACAATTTTAAACCAGTAAACACAATTGCTAAGTAGCCAATAACCTAATATGGATATACAGAAACAACATTAGAGTGACAAGCAACATTTAATAAGCTAGAAAGAAACACATTTACGCCATTAAAAATAGTTACAAATTAACAAATAACCGCACCTGGACTAATCAAAACAACCTTGAATTAAGAAATTAAGTTGCATAGAGCATTATATATATATATATATATATATATATACGTTAACCGTAAGCTTCAGACACCTGAAAAAAATTACCCCCACCACTTCCCCGCCGCATATTCTCCTCAAAGCACTTTTTTTAGGTTTGAAACTAAGCTGGTTAGGTTCGCGACTAATGTACTTAACTACCACACTAAATTTTAAATTTGTAATGGAAAGACAGGACATTTTGTCAGTTTATTTAAATAAATAATCATTTTACACGTCCAGTTTTTATAAAGTAACTGTATTGTGCTTTAATACAGAAATGTGATGTTCTTCAACCTCGTGTGAAATCACAAGAAAAAAATGTAGGTTTTGAAACGGTTTATTTTTATAAATGTAAATATAACATTGTAGGGAAGTTTGAATCTTATCTAATCTATCGTGTGTGCAACATGCAACTAGAAGTAAAGTAAAATAAAATTATTAATTAAACTTTAGATTAACAAACATTTCACACAAAAATAATGTACTGCACACTAGTGAACTAATTTAACTAAAATAGGTAGTAGTAAGATCAGAACAACTTTTGTGGATGCCTATTCCTTGCTGCACGAACATTAATTCCTTAAATAAATATGTTACATTTAGATCATACTATTTACCTAAAACCTGCTCGAGACATACAAACCAACACAAAAAATTAAAATCTAGAATGACGAACACTAGGTAATAAAAAAATATTATAACATTAAATGGACCTTTGCTATAACTAATCTTACTAAAACACATAAACCGTAAAATATAAAACACGTAAAACAACATTTTTGGTATGTGTTACAGTATAAATGTCAATTTACTAAAGGTATTATTAATATTTGCATTTATAACCATAGAAACTAGTGAGCTGATGTTGCATAATAATTAATTCTGATGTTCTACTTGTTAATTATTAATTTTCTTTATTAAAAAATTGAACATGGTTTAATGATGAAAAACATGTATAAATCTACAATTCACCTAAAGATGTACACAGAAAAATGTTAACTGATAAACCACTTACAGTGATTTTCTATAAACTCTACAAAACAAAATCATTTTATCTAATTTTAACACATAAAGTGACACTTTTCAAAACTCTCTGACGTTAGGAAACGCTTTACTTTTCGTAACTAGTTACGTAATGAAAAATATTTCGTAACCAGTGATGAAAAATTCATTTTATCACCAGTTAATATAGCATGGAAACTGTCATTATTAATTTAATACGATTTATTTCGTATGGCGTTTCTAAGGAAATTAGTTATGACGTTTAATGACAGGTCAACTGAAAAATTATAAAACTATGTTTTGGCCAAAATTAGATAAAATTTTGTATGCAACACGTTATGAAATGTTATTTTGTGTAACTCATCATTTTGCAGAATCTCGCTCGCTCGTCCTGCAAATATTCGATTTCGTTACACAAAATAACCCTTTTCATAACTTTTTACATAAATAGCTATTACTTACTCGTACATAACACATTAACAAAATATTATATGAAAACATGTGTCGGCTATGATTATGCAGATTTTTGAGGGAACAGCAGCGACTTATGTAATGATCAGGTTGCTCGCAACAGATTTCTCTCTATTACAAAGCCATTCTCTACGTTGTAATACCAGAATGTTTCTAACCCTAGTTTTCAAAGAAGCACCAGTTCGTTTGCCTAAAATGGGATACCTTGAAATGACACGTGAACATTCGCTTGCAGATGGTACTGTACCATTTTCCAAATGCTTGCCAAAAGCCTGTTTGAAAATATTATGCTCTGGTTGTGTCACTTCTGACGAGAGTCAGCTGCAAAATGTTAATGCAAATTTATAGAAAAAAGTTAACAATTTGTGATTGAATCTTTATACCTGCAACTCCTCTTCTACGTTTTGGAGGTGTTCTTAATTCGGAAACATAAGAATCTTCGTCAGAATCCGTGTTAACAACTTTTCTGACAGTGACAGTATAGGTACTAAATAATTCTGGTTGAAATTTCCTACCTAGAAGTTCATTTTCCTCTTTTTGAGGTATTTCAATTTCATCACTAGGTATCTGAATCTGTTTCCAATTCTATTTTCTTTCTTCTAACTCTTTTCACCAAAATGATTCTTTCCTTGTGATTTGCATTCGAGCTAAAATAATAAAACATTTTTAAAAACTGCTTCTGCAAAATTACAACAGCTACCTAAATCTTTCATGTTCCTTGTATCCTCTTGTTTCTTTTCATATTCTTTAGACTTGCATTGAAAATGAGATTTTTTTGTGGGGGGTCAGAGCTTCCTCAACAGCCACTTCCATTTCCCACTACTGTATTCTTGAAGATTCGTTATCTTTTTTTTTATATATTGTGTTGCCTAGGACACAAACAATTAGAAATATTAAACCAACAATTGTATTTCATCCAGCAGGTTCCAAAGTAAACTGCATATTTTTTCAACAAAATCAAAGGATAATTTACCATTATGTTTACATGTAGATGGATGCCCTTCATCAGTTTTTACCTCCTCCTGTAGTAGATCGCTTACTCCTTGGGCGTATTCAAGCAAACGAGAAATAATATTTATGTACATCTCTTGCTATGACAGGCATTCGATAATGATTCCTATGAATTTTGGCAGCAAGATGCCAGATCACACACTGCATGTTCTTTCAGATTGGCGGTTACTACGCTACTTTTCGTATTACGTAGCTTTCTAGTCTGGCACACATACACAATTTTATCTTCTCAAAATTGAACAAACGAGTACATGATCCAATCTTCTCGTGTGTTAAAACCAGCGAACATACACTAAGTACACTAGGTGAAAACCCTTACTAAAACACTACGCGGGTTAACTTGTTGACACTTCGGTGTTGCCAACTATTGGTCAATGTCACCAACTCTCGATCAGTGTCACCAACACACGAATAGTTTTGTCATAATGCAACTGTTTTATATATCAGAAAGAGTTGTAAATACTTAACAGACATCTCTAAATGCGTAACAAATCTCAATAAGCACAAAAGTGCGTACGAGATGGAAATTTAATTACTTTACGCGAAATACTGTACAGGCAATATCTAAATACCAAGCACCAAAAATCTAAATTCTTTGTAAATTATGTTGCATTCCTATGCTAGCGGTTGTACATAAATCATGAGTGCTACAATTGAAACAAATCGCTTTTTGCTTAAATGATGTAAACATAAACATATCCTTGTCAATTTAAGTGAATACGCTTAGGTGACCACAAGGATTTTTACGTGTACAATCAGCCCTAATATCTGCTACTCTGAAACATTCTCAAATAGGCTAAATGTCTAGATCACAGAGAAAATTACGTTCTTAGCGAGTCTATCG
>JABXWE010038093.1:0-24152 GCA_014611495.1 Limonius californicus
CTTGTTTCCTTCAATTCACCTAAAATATTCTTCAATTTTCTGTAATTCCTTGGTATTTTCCGTACTCCTCAGTGGTTTTCCAATACTGTTGTATTTTAGTACTTTTTCATGTAATGCTCATAATTATTTCCTTCATATTTCTCTGACGTACTTTCAATATTTTGGTACTTTCAGTAACTTTTGTGCATTTTCTACAATTATTGGTATTTTTCATAATTCATTTCTATTCTGTAGGTAACTACAGTTATTCCCTCCAATTCGCCTATAATATTTGTCTGGTTTATGTAATTCCTGGCTAATAACCGTCTGTCCTGTAATGTCATATATACTTTCTAGTTTGCTGGGTCTTCTTCTTCTTCTGCTGCCTATAGGCCAATGGACTCACTGGACGTATGCCGGACAGGAGGCTAACCTAACACGTCGAATAGAGAAGAGAAGTTCCACTATATGGTTTACGATTGTCAAAGAGGTTCGTATGAGAACCAGGAATTTGCTGGGTGAATCACATGATTCCAAAAATTAATTCATAAATTTGTCCTAAAAAGTCTGTGTAATAGTTTGTGTAATTCTTTCGGCATCCTTCGTTATGTACTATTGCTAATTTTTTTTTGTTCCTTAATGTTTGTAGAATTTCCTATATATATCTCCTACATATCCTACCCATTCTTAGTAGGTATTTAATTATTGTCTTTTATAATAATTATAGAAAGTTTTGCTATTTTCTGAAATTCATTTACATATTCTGTTATACATGCACACAGTTCGAGTTACTCATACATATGTCTAGATTGCATTCATAGTTATGTCATTCTATACAGTCAGATAAAGTCGTATAAATTTTAAAGTTTATCTGATATTTTCACATTCTAGTCCATTTTGATATTTTTGCAATTCCTTAGTATTTCCTGTAATTGTATTGTGATTCCTTTATTCCTTAATGTGTTTGCTTATTTTTTTAATGTGCCTCGCAATTTTCTTTCATTTTTTGCAATTCCTTACTAATCCTGTAATTTTATTGTATTTGCTCTGTATTTCCGTAATGTATTTGCTTATTTTTTTAACAGGCCTCGCTATATTGTTTCATATTTGCAATTCCTTAGTATTTCCTGTAATTTCACTATAATTCCTGCATTTTCTCTGTATTTCCGAATGTATTTGCTTATTTTTTTAATAGTCCTCGCTATTTTGCTTCATTTTTGCCATTCCGTGGAATTTCCTGTTTTTTCATTGTAATTTCTGCATTTGCTCCGTATTTGCTTGTTTTTAATCTGCCTTGCTATTTTGTTTCATTCTTTGCAATTCCTTAGTATTTCTTGTAATTTCATTGTAATTCCTGCATTTCCGTAATATATTTGCTTATTTTATTAACATTCCTAGCTATGTTGTATCATTTTTTGCAACTTTTTAGTATTTCCTCTAATTTCATTGACATTCCCGCATTTCCGAAATATATTTGCTTATTTTGTTAACATTCCTAGCTATTATGTATCATTATTTGCAATTCCTTAGTATTTCCTGTAATTCCATTGTCATTCCTGTATTTCCGTAATATATTGGCTTATTTTGTTAACATGCTTCGTTATTTTGTAACATTTTTGCAAGTTCCTAGTATTTCCTGTAATTTATTGTAATTCCTGTATTTCCGTAATATATTTGCTTATTTTGTTAACATGCCTCGCTAGTTGTTATAATTTTTTGCAATTTTTTAGTATTCACTGTAATTTCCTTGTAATTCCTGCATTTCCGTAAGATATTTGCTTATTATGTTAACAAACTTCGCTAGTTTGTTTAATTCTTTGCAATTCCTTAGTATTTCGTGTATATTCATTGTAATTCCTGTTCTTCCTCTGTATTCCGTAATATATTTGTTAATTTTTTAATGTCTTGCCCTTTGGTTTGATTTTTTGCACTTTTTTAGTATTTCCTGTAATTTCATTGTAATTCCCGCATATCCGTAATATATTTGCTTATTTTGTTAACATGCTTCGCTATTTTGTATAATTTTTTGCAATTTCTTCATATTCACCATAATTTCATTGTAATTTCTATATTTCCCTAATATATTTGCTTGTTTTGTTAACATACCTCGCTATTTTGTTTAATTCTTTGCAATTCCTTAGTATTTCGTGTAAATTCATTGTAATTCCTGTACTTCCTCTGTATTCCGTAATATATTTGTTAATATTTTTAATGTCTTGCTATTTAGTTCCATTTTTTGCAATTTCTTAGTATTTCCTATAATTTAATTGTAATTCCTGTATTTCCGTAATATATTGACTTATTTTGTTAACATGCCTTGCTATTTTGTATCATTTATGAAATTACTTAGTATTTCTTGTAATTCCTGTATTTCCGTAATATTTGCTTATTTTGTATCAATTCCTTAGCTTTTCCTGTAATTTCATTGTAGTTCCTATATTTCTTCTGCTTCTGTATTTCCAGTAATATCTTTGCATACTTTTTCAACACGTCGCCCTATTTTGTTTCATTTCTTGCAATTCCTTTGCATTTCCCGTAATTCTCTAGCATATATCGTAATTCCTCGTAATATTTCCTGCAATGTTTCTTCTATAGTATTACATATTTTTGTCGCGTATTTCTTCACGTATTTCTTCGATGTTTTCTAGGTATTTTAAACGTGGTTATTAGTAACTTATTTCAGACAACATAAAATAGAAAATTTTGGTATTTCGTTGACCAAAAACTTGGTATTTATTAGTATTTGTGGATGGTATAATATCCATTTTAAATACAGAAATATTTGTTAAGCTTGCCAGACTACTTTTCCCAGATTCAAACATGTTAATTTTTTTCGTCTTTGAATGTGATTATTATTTCCTGCTTCAGTTTATTTAGAGGTACTGGCGAAAAAACAGCCTCTTCCTTGAACAAAGAACTAAAATGTAATATTAAATTCCCACAGTGAAGATTACAAACATTATTACAGCACAATCTCCTCCGCGTTAACACCAGTAAAAAAAACTTTTACGGATAAAACTCCAAATGTCGGAACACCCAAGCCGCCGCTGAGGTAATTCCAATTTTCAAATTTCGATTACACGGACTTTAATTTTAATAAAGTCCGTCCATTGCGAGACCGGTAATAGCAGCGGATTGCGCAGAATTCGCTAATGCCTTCTGGCTCACGATTCTAATAACTCGGAACGATTATGAAATCGATCTGTTCGATAAGAGCCACGGTAGCTCGAGAAATCTGCCCGATTTCCGGGTCCTTAGGTCATTCTGACCCACATCTGGAAAATTAACTGTATCTGATTTTTAATTATTGCCCGGACCAAGCGCAGCCGAGATTAAAGTGTTAATTACTGAAATTCGGGGCTTTTCTATGCGTGCAAGTGTGAAGAGTTGAAGAATTACAGCATTGTGTTGTTATTTATTTTTAATTGTTCGCAGTTGTACGGGCCGTTTTCGGCCGGGCCCGAGGGCATTACGGTTGTTGTACGCCGGGGGCATGCTAGGTGTTCTAACGCGAGGTGCCTTCAATGAAAATTTCAAACACCTACGACGGTACACAAATCGGAGAGTTGTTTATTTTAAAACAATGGAACACGATTTTAATACAAGTTATTGACCAAGTAACAAGTAAATACATGACAGGGCTTGTATATAATTAGCATACAAAGTTATACAAACACTACAACATTAATGTTTCTATATCTAAAACATCTGTGTGTTGCTCTCATTCATTGCTTTATCACGTTTGCTTTCATAATTTCCTGCTGCGAACTAATGTTTATGGGACTCTTCAATTCTGGTCTGAAAAGTTTCAAGACAACTGTTAGGATTAATCTGTATTTTATACAGAACTCCTCGGACGTTAATATTCATTTTATCAGAAACATATTCATAAAAGTTGTTCTGTAAAAACAGGTTACATGTTAACGATTTTAGTTCGATTAATATCTTGATTTGTTATATTTAATTTGTAGCCTTATTTTTTCTAACAAACGTATCTGAACATAGATTGCCGAAGCTATAACTTAACTTGCTCTCATTTTTATAAAATGAATGCAGTAGATTCAATCTGGCGATCTAGCTGACTTGTTAATAGTCTTCTCCCCACTACTAAGAAAAACAAACCTTAGACCCACTTAATTTAATCTTCCGGTGTTAAACCTTATTGAATCCAGATTTTTTTAGAACTAAATTCGAAAAAATAAGTCTGTAGATTTAGCTGGCCAATAAATACATCTCCAACTAATTTAAAAAAAATCGCTTCTAAACTGAAACTTTAGGGTTTGAACTTGCTACAATATAACTCCATAAAACCAAGGTCCATAGATTAAATCCGGAGATCTAGCTGGCTAACAAATATATATGTTGTTATTTAAATTTCATTTTTACTCTAATTTCTATAACGGATTTCGCTAACGAATGCAAGACTTCGCAACTTCTTATATACACGGTTTAAACATACAATCTAAACATTAGTCCTGTGGTATGCTCTAGTTTTGGTAAATTAAGTCTGGAAATCCAGCTGGCTAACAAATATAAATGTTTTTATTTAAATGTCCTTTTTGCTCTAATTTTTATAACGTATTTCGCCAACAAATGCAAGACTTCTTATGATGTCTTGTATACACGGTTTAAACATAAAATTTAAACATTAGTCCTGTGCTATGCTCTAGTTTTAAAAATAAATTTGCCAAATTTAGTCTGGAAATCTAGCTGGCTAACAAATATAAATGTTTTTATTTAAATTTCCTTATTGCTGTAATTTCTATAACGTATTTCGCCAACGATTGCAAGACTTCGTAGGATTTCTTATATACATGGTTTAAACGCAAAATTTAAACATTAGTCCTGTGCTATGCTCTAGTTTTAAAAATAAATTTGGCAAATTAAGTCTGGAAATCTAGCTGGCTAACTAGCTGTGTTTATAATTGAACTTTCATAGTCAGACCCTATTTTCCTCAATATTAAGGAAAATACATTACAAAGATTAAGGTTGGTGATCTAGTTGGCCAATAAATGTGTTATTCTTTTAATTTATAGAAGCCGCTGTAGGATATTCAGATGAATGCCTTTAACACAGAAATATTCGAAGATGCACATTGTTAAGTTTTAATTCTCTTAAATACAAATCGCAGAAAATAGATTTCAAGAGCTAGATGGCCCATGAATTTTATCAAATTTAGGATTTACTAAGTTTAAATTTTAAAAAATTAACCTTTATTAAACTAAGGCTAAAGCAAAGCTGGCCAATAAATACATTCAGTCATACACTTCTAAACTGAAACTTTAGGGTTAGAACTTACTACAATACAACTCCATAAAACCAAGGTCCATAGATTAAATCCGGAGATCTAGCTGGCTAACAAATATAAATGTTTTTTACATAAATTTCCTTTTTGCTGTAATTTCTTTAACGTATTTCGCCAACGAATGCAAGACTTCGTAGGATTTCTTATAGACATGGTTTAAATATAAAATTTAAATATTACTCATGTGCTATGTTCTAGCTTTAAAAATAAATTTGGCAAATTAAGTCTGGAAATCTAGCTGGCTAACAAATATAAATGTTGTATTTAAATTTCCTTTTTGCTCTAATTTCTATAACGTATTTCGCCAACGAATGCAAGATTTCGTAGGATTTCTTATATACATGGTTTACACATAAAATTTAAACATTAGTCCTGTGCTATGCTCTAGTTTTAAAAATAAATTTGGCAAATTAAGTCCGAAGATCTAGCTGGCTAACAAATATACATTTTTTTTAATTTTTAATTTCCTTTTTGCTCTAGTTTCTATAACGTATTTCGCCAACGAATGCAAGACTTCGTAGGATTTCTGATACACATGGTTTAAACATAAAATTTAAACATTACTCCTGCGCTATGTTCTAGCTTCAAAAATAAATTTGGCAAATTAAGTCTGGAAATCTAGCTGGCTAACAAATATAAATGTTTTTATTTAAATTTCCTTTTTGCTCTAATTTTTATAACGTATTTTTCCAACGAATTCTTAGGATATCTTGTATACATGGTTTACACATAAAATTTAAACATTAGTCCTGTGCTATGCTCGAGATTTAAAAATAAATTTGGCAATTAAGTCTGGAAATATAGCTGGCCAAGGAAAGTATATTGGACCTTATTTTGAAAAATAAGCCTAGGAGTTTATTAACTAGCTGTGTTTGTAATTAAACTTTCCTAGTCAGACCCTATTTTCCGCAATATTAAGCAAAATACATTAGGAAGATTAAGGTTGGTGATCTAGTTGGCCAATAAATGTGTTTTTCTTTTAATTGTAATATATATAATAATATATATAATAAAAGCCGCTATAGGTTATTCAGATGAATGCCTTTAACATAGAAATATTCGAAGATACACATTGTTACGTTTTAATTATCTTAAAGATAAATCAGAAATAAATATATTTGAAGATCTAGGTGGCTTTACTAAGCTTTAATTTTATAGAATTGAATCATAATAAATTAAGGCTAAAGACAAAGCTGGCCACTAAATGCATGATTCCCTAAAGTTTTATAAAAACTTGGAAATATTATAATAATATAATTTAAATGTTAAGGTGGGATCTCAAGCTGTTCTAATCGGTGCATTTTAGAAAACTTTCTGATAAGAAACGGCTTAGCTAATAGAAATTCCTTTTGAAAGTTTGAAGGAGTTAATTCTGGAAACCTAGTTGGCTAAATGACATAAAAAGTTTACAATAAAGCTGAAACAAAAGATTTCAAGAGGCTAGCGATATGGTTTCAGCAGCTGCTGTTGCTGGTTTTGAAGTGACACTGTAAAATCAGATCGATCTAGATGGCCAATACCTTGACTACATTATCCAGAACAGCATCTAAAATAAATGACAAGGAAGAATCTATAGATAATTCGTTGGCCGAACAATCTATGCTACTGCTAATTTTCAGATGATACCATAAATGTAAATTCCACGATGTCACCTCTGGAGATCTAGCTGGCCAACACATATACCTTAACGTGTAGGAAATCGTAAGTAATTTTGCATGAATGTTCTGCCGAACAACCAATATGCCCTCTTGATAGTTTTGCAGATGATACCGTCAAAAAAAGCTTTCTAGATGTTAGCTCTGGGGATTTAGCCGGCCGTACTTTGCCACTTATGTTCTCCGATTATAGTAAAAATTACATACAATTGTATTATTCTGAGGTTGATCTATAGACAACTTACTTAAAGATGATTCCAAGGATTTCGCTCGCGAAGTATCACTACGAAACCGATTCTTCATTTTGTAATTTCTGGTGATCTAGCTGGCCAACCGATATTGCAGCGCATTAATTTTCAAACAACATTGCAGAAAGGGATCCGATAGGGTTGGTTCAAACAGTTAGGTGGATCTAGCTGGCCAACACATATACCTTAGCTGGCCAACACATATACCTTAACGTGTAGGAAATCGTAAGTAATTGTGTATGGATATTCAGCCGAGCAACCAATACCCCTCTTGATAGTTTTGTAGGTGGATCCGTCAAAAAAGCTTTCAAGATGTTAGCTCTGGGGATTTAGCCGGGCATACCTTGCCACTTATGTTCAGACGATTATAGTAAAAATTACATGTAATTGAATTGTTCTGAGGTTCATCTATAGACAACTTCCTTGAAGAAGATTCCAAGGATTACGCTCGCGAAGTATCACTACGAAACCGATTCTTCTTTTTGTAATTTCTGATGACCGATATTGCCGCCCATTAATTTTCAAACAACATTGTAGAAAGGGATGCGGTAGGGTTGGTTCAAACAGTTAGGTGGACAAGCGATTTAATGCCCCTTAATGTTTAGACGCATACAGAGATAGAAAAATATTCCTTTATATGGATTTAACGGCAACATCGTAGGTATTTTACTTAAAAACTTTTTTGTTTTAAATTATTAATTATATTAGATTGGCTACAACGTATTTTGATTACCCGCTGTATGTATTTTTCCTAATTTAGATATATTCTAATTAAGTTTATTACAGATTGAGAGGCGTTTTATTATACAGCCAGTGCGGCAAAATTTTTAGACAGCAAAATTAATTAAAAATTTGTTATTCGTGTTTCGAGCATGTTCCTAATTCGAATCGATATAACATTCTTGATACACAAAAAGCGAGTGTAGCGGTGCATTAATCTCCCTGACTAATAGCAATATTAGTTAATGAACAAAGCGAGAGGTTAGCGTTATGCAACAATTAAACAATAAACTGCGGAATTTTGATAAATGTTATTACAGAATCGTTAACATTTAAAATTATATACAAGCCCCGGCTTATCTATAAATTTATAGTCACATCAAAACAGACACTCCCTCCATCTGATAACGCCAAAACGTACAGTTACAAATTTGCATTTGTTCTAATTAGCATTTTTTGTAAGTTGCATTTGTTCTAATTTTTTTTCTAAGTTTGTTCAAATTTGCGTCTGTTCAAAAGTTTAATTCGACCACAAACCTCGCTTTCACTTGGTTTTGAACTTCAATTTCTTTTACACAAAGCAATCTATCACCAGGATTAAGGCTACCATTACAAAAACAACATACTTGAGAGGGAAATGTCAATGATTTCTTAAATTGAATTGAAACAATCGGCTGCGGTGCCAATTGTTGCGATGTTTTGCAGCCTTGTCGGGCAATGGTCACTCAAAATCGCGTCCTTAAGGCCCAAAGCGCAACCTGTCCGGTTAAATCGTGCGCAATCATGCGATTATTAATAAACGTGTGAGAATTCAGCCTTGTTTTCGATCGGGAACCGTTATAGCTGTAATTCCGTTTTTGTTTGTTGTGGATTGCGATTTTACTTTCCTACCTTTGTGCGAGAAGAGCGAAGGATATCTGAGAGGGATCTTACCTGCAACAAAAAGAACGAGCGTTAGAAACTCAATTAAAGAAAAACCCAAGAGTAAAATATCATCAATAATAGTTAATGGAGGCTGATGTACAATTCTCGGCTAGCTGGAGATCGGCCAAAACAGATACATCATAGCCGTCAATTAAGGCAATAAAATTTCCACGTATGTGATGTCCGTATTTGGGAAAATATATGGGTTGCCGTTATTGAGTAGTTTGTAAATGTTGAGAGGAGTATTTATCATCGTTCGGGCGTTGCTACAAGAAACATATAAACGATAATAATAATGTTGTAATATCAGGAAGTAAACGGGCGGAGAGATAAAGTTCCTTCAAGACGTGAAATCGACATAAAGTACACCTGTGGCTTATCTTAAAATTCCACACACTAGCATTAAATATTTTTTACCAAGATTAAAACGACTGATAAGGAAAATTATATGGGGAATTAAACATTGAGAAACTAAAAACCACTTTTATTGATGTAATACCGCTTTATTAAACATAAATATGAAATTAAAATACGTTTTTTTCACACATAATTGAAGAAAATATTTGCAACTTATTTACATAATTTATTCGCATAATTTCTACAGCATATTTTTATTTGTGTCTTTTTTGAATACTACTCTTTTGAAGCAGAATAATTGTTACTAAAACTACAATTTAATTATGTTATTATTTTAAGGCGGTCGTGGGGTAGAGGTCAGCTCGTTAGACTTCTACGCTGGAGGGTTGGGGTTCAATTTCCAGTACTGGAACGTCGGATTTTTAACTGGTCTTCTCCTTCCCAAGGCGAGGTATTCTGCCTGGTAAATCTTCTCTGGAATAGAAGTGTTTACACTTTTAAGCTGTAGGTCCCCTATGTCTGTGGCACTCTAAACGCGCAACATAGGAATAGGTGAGAAGACCACTACGTTTCGTAAGAGACGAACCACTCGAAGGCTTAGTTTCATATCTCCAATTTGTGTTATTATTAATATGCAATGGAAGATTAAGTATCAAATGCGGTAAAAATTAGAGACTACTTTTAAAACAAGAAGCATTGGTATTGGTTCGCAAAGAAATGTATATGACAATAATTATTTCTGTTTTAAACCTCAGAATCCGTACAATTTATAGACAAGACGAAGCCCGTCTTGATATTCCAACAATTTGTTTAAATAACTAATCGTTTCCGGCCGAACAAGTTTCAGACTCAGTAATTGGGTTAGATGTTGATTTGCTTCCGCATTATTAAAAGTATTTTATCTATCAGGCTACTGTTTATAACATGTCGATTTATAAGTATTCTAAGTAGTGACATTTTTTTGCGGTTGCTGGAATGTTATGTCTGAGTGACGTGATATTTGGAGTTATTTAACGTTTGAGTTTAATTTTTTCTATTTAGGTTTATATCTAGTACTAAAATTTTAAACTGAGCACAACCTTTCTCGAAAATAAAAGACCAAACTGTTTATGTTGTCCAAAATAAAACACTTCTTTGAATAACTTATCGTTTATAACAAGACCATTATTGTAAGGCCTCAAATAATTCGGTTGGATGGTAACATTTTTCACATCACTAAAAATACTTGATTCTATGATAATACATTAACTGGAGTCATGGTATTATGGTACTATTTATAAGTACACCATTAAAGAAATTTATATTATTTACAATTTACATAACCTATCACATACCATTTTGATTAGGAACTCAATCTATCTTGCTTATCCTGTTTTGTTTTTCACTCTTACCGTATTTTTTAATTTGTTTTTCTATTTTCTAACGCTTTCCACTAATTATTAGGGGTGGATTAGCACGTTATTTATTTTATTCTTTCTTATTTCTGTCAATACTTTATTTATTTTATTTCTTCATGTTTCATCGATAGCAGATTACAAAGTCTTTTTAATTAGAAACTACATCTATTTTCCCTTGCTTATCCTATTTGGCTTTCCATTCTTGTTGTATTTTCTAACACTCTATTAATTATTCGGAGTGGGTTATCACTTTATTAATTTTATATCTTCCTGTTTCTGTGAATAGCCGATTACAAACAAGTTTAATTGGGAACTAAATCTGGTTTCCCTTGCTAATGTTGTTTGGCTTTTCATTCTTATTGTATTTTTCTATTTTTTTAACGCTCTCCATTAATTATTCGGGGTGGGTTATCACTTTAATTTTATTATCTTCCTGTTTCTATGAATAGCCGATTACAAACAAGTTTAATTAGGAATGAAATCTATCGTCCCCTGTTTATCCTGTTTTGTTTTTCGTTCTCTAACACTTTTCTATTCGTTTTCTATTTTTCTAACGCTTTCCATTAATTATTCGGGGTGGGTTAGCACGTTATTTATTTTATAACTTCCAGTTTCTATTGATAGCCCATTACAAACCATTTTCATTGTAAACTAAATCTATTTGCCCCTGGTTATCCCATGGCTTCTCACTATTACTGTATTTTCCATTTTTCTAACGCTCTCCATTAATTATATGAGGTAGATTAGCCCTTTATTGATTTGATATTTTCCTGTTTCTATTGCTAGCCGATTACAAACCAGTTTAATAAGGAACTAAATCTATTTGCCCGTGGTTATCCTATTTGGATTCTCACTCTTTCTATATTTTCCATTTTCCTAACGCTCTCCATTAATTATTCGGGGTGAATCAGCACTTTGTTTATTTAATATTTTCCTGTTTCTATCGATAACCGATTACAAACCATTTTAATTTATTGATTCTTATTTATTTCTTGCATTACATACATTCATACAATGTTTACAACTTTTTTTTATATATCTTATTGCAATACAAATGTTTTCTTCAGTCATGCTTCAGCAAAAGTCTTAGCTTGGCATTAGAAGAATAGCATAGTAATTAAAATTAAAATTAGTAAAAAAAGAACACATAATTCTGTAACACCTGAAGTAGGAACAAAATCTATTGGCCCCTAGTTATCCTATTTAGCTTCTCATTATTTCTGTATTTTCCATTTTTCTAACGCTCTCCATTAATTATTCGAGGTTTATTAGCACGTTATTTATTTTATACCTTCCTGTTTCTATTGATAACCGATTACAAACCACTTTAATTAGGAACTAAATCAATTTGCCCATCATTATCCTATGTGGATTTTCATTATTTTTGTATTGTCCATATTTCTAACGCTATCCACTAATTATTCGGAGTGGATTAACACTGTATTTATTTTATATTAACTGATTAGAAACAAGTATAATTAGGAACTAAATCTAGTTTCCCTTGCTTATCCTGTTTGGTTTTTCATTGTTATTGTATTTTTAATTTTCCTAACACTCTCCCTTAATTATTCGGGGTGGGTTATCACTTTATTAATTTTATATCTTCCTGTTTCTATGAATAGCCGGTTACAAACAAGTTTAATTAGGAATTAAATCTATCTTCCCCTGTTTATCCTGTTTTGTTCTTCGTGCTCTAGCACTTTTCTATTCGTTTTCTATTTTTCTAACGCTCTCCATTAATTATTCGGGGTGGGTTAGCACGTTATTTATTTTATAACTTCCAGTTTCTATTGATAGCCCATTACAAACCATTTTCATTGTAAACTAAATCTATTTGCCCCTGGTTATCCTATTTGGCTTCTCATTATTTCTGTATTTTCCATTTTTCTAACGCTCTCCATTAATTATACGGGGTGGATTAGCCCTTTATTTATTTGATATTTTCCTGTTGCTATTGCTAGCCGATTACAAACCCTTTTAATTAGGAACTAAATCTATTTGCCCGTGGTTATCCTATTCGGATTCTCATTATTTCTGTATTTCCATTTTTCTAACGCTCTCCAGTAATTATTCGGAGTGGATGAACACTTTATTTATTTTATATCTTCCTGTTTCGTCGATAGCCAATTACAAACCAATATAATTAGGAACTAAATCTATTTTCCCCTACTTATCCTGTGTGCCTTTTTGATTCTTATTGTATTTTTCTATTCTTCTAACGATTTACATTAATTATTCAGGGTAGGTTAGCACTTTATTTATTTTATATTATACTGTTTCTATCGATAGCCGATTACAAACCATTCTAATTAGGAACTAACTCTATTTTCCCCTGTTTATCCTGTTCTGTTTTTCTATTTTTTCTATTTTTCTAACGTTCTCCATTAATTGTTCAGGATGGGTTAGCACTTTATTTATTTTATGTCTTCCTGTTTCTATCAACAGCCGATTACAAACAATTTTAATTAGTAACTAATCTATTTTCCCCTGTTTATCATGCTTTGATTTTCATTCTCTCGCACTTTTCTATTTTTATAATGCTCTCAATTAATTATTCGGTTAGCACTTTGTTTATTTTATATCGTCCTGTTACATCGATATCCAACTATAAACCATTTCAATAAGGAACTAACTCTATTTTCGCCTGATTATCCTGTTGGCTGCCTTTTCATTCTTATTAATTTTTTTATTTTCCTAGCGCTCTCCATTAATTATTCAGGGTCGGTTTGCACTTTACTTAATTTATTTCTATCCGTAGCCAAACCATTTTCATTCAATACTAAACCTATTTTCCCTCGCTTAGCATTTTGTTTTTCATTCTTATCATATTTTCTTATACTTTTTTCAAACTTCATACATTCTCCATGAATTATTCGGGTCGGTTTAGGCTTTATTTAATTTATTTCTTGCTATTTCTGTCCATAGTCGGATACAAACCTTTTTCATTAGAATATAAACTTATTTTCCTTCGCTTATCGTTCTGTTTTTCTTTATTATCATATTTTCTTGTTCTTTCTACTTTCATACCCTCTGCATAACTTATTGCGGGTGGGTTTGCCCGTTATTTACTTATTCTTTCTTATTTCTGTCAATAGCCGATTACAAACTGTTTTATTAAAAAGTGAACCAATTTTCCATTATCAATTATGTTTTTTCATCTTTATCATACTTTCTTATGTTTCTTTTTTATTTTCCATGCTCGTTCCATGAATTATTTAGGGCTAGTTTGTACTGTATTTATGTGAACTTGTTTCCTATATCTATCCATAGCCGATTACAAACTCTTTCTATTTTCATACTGCTCTATATAAATCATTCAAGACTAGTTTGCACTTTATTTATTTTTTGCCGCGCTGGTCTTTTTTCCGTTTCTTATCGTATTCTTCTATGTTTCTCTTTCTATTTTCCATTATCTCTCGATAACTCATCCACTTCACTTTACTACATTATTTATTTATTCTATTTTTCCTATTTCCGTCCGTAGCCAAACACAAACCATTTTAATTGGAAACTGAAACTATTTTCCCTTGCCTAATGCAATCTTAATAAAAGCTTTCACTTCGTACAAAAGCAACAAGCAAACCAGCTAATTAAATACACGTCCTGGTGACCAGAGGATAAATTGTGCGACATGTACAAGACGGATGTAATATAATATTCTGTCAATATCCAGAGTCGGCTGTAGGTCGTCTGAAACCCAATACGACGACCTGTCAATTATTCTAATGAAATTTCCCTATGGCGTTATGGCTGTATTTAGCGGAATATATATATAATGGTCTACATTATTGACCAGTCGCAGAGGTGAAAAAGATTGTTTGTCTGTCAGAGTCTAACTTTACAAGGCGAGTTCTGTTGTAAATGGCCGGATTTCTTGGAAGATTTCCACACTTTGAGGAAAATTCTAGAAACGCATTACGCAAATCGAATTCTAACGCGTTTCCATATTATCGTCCCTTAGGGAAAACTAAACTAGCCGGCCTTGGTGACAATATCATTATGATCAATTTGTTTCACAGATTCTTGAATTATTAACAGGCAACGAGTGTGAAAATTACCATTAAGTGGTGCAATGGAGCGAGGACAGTGTTACAACAGAATCGTAGGCATGGAAGGAAAGTATGTGACAATAATTAAGAATCTCGCATTTTTCTAACGAGATGATGTGACTCATCACAACAAATAGTCTGAATTTTTGAAATAATAACAATATGCTGATTCAAATGGCACTGGATTGACGAATGCGACTGACAGCATGTAAATACACAAGAAGTTGAGAAATTTCTTGCACAAAATAATGAAATTACGGTTTTTGTGCCATATACGATGTAAATATCACTCATGGAATATTATTTTTACATAATTTTGCATAATTGTGTATATATTAGACAAATTGTGACTATATTTACATATTACGCTTTTTAAAGCGCGTATAAATCTGGACTTAATCACCACTTAAGAAACAACTGTTAGAATTTTGCACCTACAGAATAGTTTGATGGGCACAAAAAATCTCATTCATTGCATAAAAGAGCTTCCTTCAAGTTGTTTAACTGAAAACCAAATAAGCAATGTTATTTCCTTATTTTTAGCCGAAAATGCGAAGGCTCTGACACGTAATCCTCTTAGTACAAGACTGACCTTGAAGTATACTATTTCAAATATAAACTAATTCAGTGTAAGCTTGACCTTGAAATATCCTACTCCAAGGTCATCCGTTCCTTTTCTACGCGCCGTTATCTTTGATATTGAAAACTTAAAAGAACCTTTGTTCATCTACTTTTTTTTTGTCTAAAATATAATTGGAACCCTGCAATAAACTGTTGTTAGTTTACTTAACTCGCAGTGGTCTTGAAATTTGTTGTTTTTTTTTGTGTCCAGCTGCAGCATGAAGAATCATTAACTACGAGCGATAAGAATGACCGTTTTACGGTCTCGCCCGTCGATAGCGAGCCGAGACTGCCACCAATCTTCGAGTTGGGCCCAGAGATAATTATCAAAATGGCAAATGATTATTATCGCAGTTTAAAATGTTTCCAGAAACGTAATTATAAGATGGTCGATGATGAATGATTGGTTCGGTGCGTAGGTGTACATATGGGCAAAGTACGCGTGTTGAGTCTCCGCGGGCACTAATGAGTTTCTACTATAAATCACCTCGTAACCTGGGGCTTCTATTAATTGTTGCTGTCACTGCTAAAACAAGCCTCGCCGATATTAGAGTTTGAAATATGCCGCGCTAAATCTCTCCAAATGAGTTATCCAGGGGGTATTTTATTCCGATTTATTGGACTGCTACGGATACCAAGTGCTAAGTTAATTATTTCCTTCGGATTTTGCCTTGGGAATGATATTCTTCTGCTTTTGTTTTAATCATAAAAATTAGATCAGTTACTAGATGTAGATATTTAACAAACATTATATATAATACTACATATTTGCCCGGTATAGGCCAGAGGAGTAATATAGGACTAATCAATTCTTGTAAAGATTTTCATAGGTCCAAAAATAAATGATTGGGAGAATGAGATTATTTGCTCTCAACGATTTACAAATAAACAGTAGTAAGTTATCTAAATCGTTCGTTCAATATAGGCTAATAGGCTGGTATAGGCTGTAACAACTATTTAGACAAAATTCATTAAATAAATTATAGTCATCCAGAAGGCGGGCCAGTATACCATTAGATATCTTCGAAATCTGCATAGGTCATCTAATAGCCTACAGATCTGAGTATACTAAACATATTATTCAAAAATTACAAATTCATTATTTAAGCAAGCTAGACAAAAGTTGTATGTAAACATTGAAAAAAAATAAACAGTTTGCATACCATATCAAGTTTACAGAACTCGATAGGCTTATAATCGTTTGCTGATGCGAACAATAATGCAATCATTTACTTGTCCTTCTTTTGTGCGAACTTATACGCTAAAATAGGCTCGTAGTGCCTAAAAGATATTTCAGTATAAAGAAGTTATTGTTTGATACACCTATCTTATAAATATTTAGGGCAATTTGGTCTCTTAATTTTTTCTGTGTATTCAGAGTGATGTATAAGTTACTACATTTCAATAGGCTCCCAATATATCTATATAAATATATACATATTCCCAGATTATGACATATATATGTTTATAATAAATATATGGCTTTAATAAATATGTATTATGTGATTGTTTTGTATAAGTTTATAGGCCAAAATAGGTTCACGTACATTCAAAGAATCAAAAGCATGGACTGCATTAGGAGATTACCAGTCAATAGATATCTAATACAAATTTACAAAACTACTACCCCTTGTATCTTTTACACAATTTCATAAGCTTATATACACCCCTATTAGGCCTGTATACATCCAAGATAGTAGCCACTAAAACGACTAAGCACGTTTATTTGCTTTACGTCTTCTCAAACAGTTCATAAGCTCTATCTATCTAAGATTCTAAAAAGTTGTTGAAGGTACTTATTTCTTCTAGTCGTGATTTATACATCTAACGAGGTTTCAAAACTTGTATGCTAACTTATATACATTATACATCTGTAGGTTATAAACCTCAAAAAGCCTATAGATATATGTGAATCTTATTGTCCATCATAAAATTTCATGATAGAAATCCTGGACTATTTATTTATTGGTCTAGTTCCTTCTATGAAAGCTTATAGGCCTGGATAGGTCTGCAAAATATTTCTCATGGTATTACTCATACACACTTACGTACTTGACAATGTTTTATAGAAATCTGTACTTCCTATTTCTACTGCCTAAGTTTTAGACTTGTACAAACCTATATATCTAAATATTTATATGAGCCTGTATATGTTCATTGATTATAGATTTCCAAAATTCTATGCAATTTCTCTACAATAAAATTTGGGACACCATCTGGAAAATTTATTCGCCTTTTCTAAGATTTTATGACCCGTTTAGGTGTCTGTAAAAACTACTTTACAATTGATATTGTTTACAGAATTTTTTTCTTTATGATCCTATTCTACAACTTTATAGACTTGTATAGGCTTATATATCTGTAACATTTATTTTAGCCTATGCACATATACATGCTGACAGTAGCTTCATACGGACAAATATTTAGAACAAGGACGTTGAGAATTTATTCGCCTTTATCCATATTTGAGAAATCATAGGCCCCATGAAAAAACCTTAGCACCAAAGGCATTAGTCATTATTTTACCAGATTTGTTACACGATTATACTGTCCCTAAATAGGTTCACAAATGTTAGTTTATACAGATCTATAAATAAACTGCATGAACCTATACGAATATATATAATCACTGTAATATTCACCGATTCGATACAATATTCGATTTTAGGAGTTTGCAAGGCCTATCTAATCAGATACATCTGAGCATAGTTTGTTATGAAAAATACACATGCATGTTTAATAGTGTATGTAAATAGATGGGCCTTTACTTCTGCTTCTATAATAGTCTCTCCTATTATGAGAATTAGTAGCAAAATATATATATTATGCGATTCTTTATCTTAAAAAAGTCTTAAAAATGCCTTATCAGAAAAATGCAGCAGGGGTCGTGAATTACTTGGGCTATCTTAGAAAGGGTCGCAATTAGAAAAAGGTTGGGAATTACCGAGCTAAGAAGTTGCGCCTGGACATCTATGTAGTATGCGTACAAGACTGGCTTCAAACATTTCGTGTCTAGACACGAACATGGAGTTTTAACCATCAATTTTTGTCATTTTCCTTCCCACTTGCTCTGCTACTTATTAATTAATTCATAAGGCATTTTATCTCTAGCTCTAATTGGAAGTCGGTATTACACATATTTTTCACCCCACAATTCTTCTCTCCCACATGTATCCATCAACATATAACTGTCTAGAGAACACTTCTTTCGTTCAACTATTCCATTAGACTATTGACAATATAGGGTTGCCATTTATGGCATCGAAAAAGGTATGGAATTACCGAGCTAAGATATTATGTCTGGACATCTATGTATTATGCGTACAAGACTGGCTTCAAACATTTCGTTTCTAGACACCAACATGGAGTTTTAACCATCAATTTTTGTAATTTCTCGTTCCCACTTACTTTACTACTTATTATTTAATTCATAAGCCGTTTTATCTCTAGCTCTAATTGGAAGGCGGTATTACACATATTTTTCACCCCAATATTCATCTTTCGCACATGTATCCATCAACATATAACTGTCTAAGGAATAATTCTTTCGTTCAACTACTCCATTAGATTATTGACAATATAGGGTTGCCATTTATGGTATCGAAAAAGGTATGGAATTACCGAGCTAAGAAGTTGTGTCTGGACATCTATGTAGTATGCGTACAACACTGGCTTCAAAAATTTCGTGTATAGACACCAACGTGGAGTTTTAACCATCAATTTTTGTCATTTCTCCTTCCCGCTTACTTTACTACTTATTAATTCATTTATAAGTCGTTTTGTCTCTAGCTCTAATTGGAGGACGATATTACACATATTTTTCGTCCCAATATTCATCTTTCACACATGTGTCTAAAGAATAATTCTTTCGTTCAATTATTCCATTAGACTATTGACAATAGAGAGTTGCCATTTAGGTCTGAATTTTAAGGTCTTCAAAACTGTAGTTGCACACGCTTGCTAAAACTGCCTCAAATTTGCATTATATTGAAAATAACCCGGAGACCAAATTGGTATTGAATTAAAATAACTGTTTTATACATACATAATCTAAGATATACTTTTTCTTTCAACGCAGTATTGAATGAATTTTATCACCATTCTACAACCCGTCCATTTTAAATGGTCTCAAGGGACAAACCCGTAGCAGTTAAGTCAGCAAGCATGGTTGCCGTTAAATAAGATCTCTTCTTCCAATATAACAAAGTGGATATAGTTCGCCTAAGTAATTTCGTACAGCTCTAAAAAACGAAGAAGTTAAACAGCAAAAAATACTCAGAAACAAAACCAGGAAATTGTTAGAAATAAAGAACCAAGTTATTTGCAAAGAAATTAATTGCCAACAAATGTACAAAGTAAATTATTGAAATTTATGGTTCTTCTGTATACAACTCATAGGTTTGTGTAAGCCTTTAGGCAACGTCCGTTACGTTTATGCAAATACTAGCAAATTGAATTTATGTTTAAGGTCTGAAAGCAATAACGCTAACATAAAAGTGGAGATTTCAACGATGGGCAAAGCAAGAGCTCTGGCATTATGCAACAGCAATGTAATGCAAGTTTTCCCATGGAACTGCACGTAATTAATCAAAAGTATTGCAAATATCCATAAATCTGAAAAATAGTAAATCGATTCCGCCCACCGGTCGTGTAAGTGGGCTGTGAGTACAATGTTGCCGGCAAAAAATAACAAAACTTATAGTTTCATAATTTCATAATTCTTATTGCATTGTTATAACAAGCAACTTTCTTCCTGTATATTCTCGCCGCCTACTCTTTATTTCTGCAATAGAGCAGACGAGATATCTTCTAACATTCACAGCTTCACACCTTTTATTGGCGTGGGCCCGGTCTGTCATAACATCTCCCTGATGAACTTTTCGAAAATGTCTCACTCGCTCTGGGACCTGTTGCGAATTTCGCCAGTTGCTGTACATTTTTTCGGCAAAATTGTACACCTACACCTTGGAATTTTAAACACCTCGTATTAGCCTAACGGAAGCAGCGTGGATCTGGTCAGCCTTGAGAGTGCTACACTTTAATATCACGTGGAAAAACAAACGGTCTCATTTTTTATTCAGCTTAATGTCGCAAAATTCTAAATTAATTTAATTGCATAATCTTGGCGAGGCCGGTCAGATGGGCTAAATTTCTGGTTTAGAGATTTGAATTCGTTCTGGAATTAACATTAAAAAATCCAGCAAAGAAGCTTCCTGGAAGGCAAGAAATTAAAGGGTAATAAAATGATATTTTACGATATTTGTTTAGAATAGTACAGAAAATTGTTTTCCAGCATTATAATGAGACCTATAAACTTTCTTATTTCTAGGAACACAAGCACATACATAATTCTATTGATATATCAGATTGTTAGAACCGCATTGCTTTGTTGTAATAATAAATTTAAATTTTATGTGAAGTTAACATGCAGATTGCTTTTGTCCATGAAAGCATCTCTCTGGGGTGTTTTGCATAAATAGGAAATAGCTCAGAATTAGTTGACGGAACTTCTTGCTCGTTTTCGAAAATAACATGCCAAGTGGGCAGCGACAGTCGGACTCGGACTGCCCGAGTCCGGCTTAGAAATTCCGCAAATCGCAATTAACCGGCGATAATGAAAGAAAGGACAAAGAATATTTCATTGCGCTTTTATAATTTACGCCTGTAATCTTGATTACAATTACAAAATATGAGCAACATTTGCAATGTCCTCCTACACGCGCCGTTTTCAGGAAATAATAACAACAATACTGCCAACTTAAGACAATATAAATTACCGCACTGAGTGAGTAATATACTAGAAACGCGTCTAATTTATCTCGAACAATTATCAGCGCAGCCAGATACGCGGCTATTTATTATGTACTTACATACCTTTGAACTTGATTACATTTTAAACACATGTGATCCTGCAAGATCCGGTAACCGGAAACGTAAATTATTTGCCATGATTGCCTCGACAATGAGAATTGCCCATAAGAACGCCAACAACAATACGTGTTATATATGAAATGAAAAATCCAATCTTTATGATAAGATCTAGTCTTAAAACTTATTACCAGTCTCAAACAATCAACGTTCAAAAATATTGTCGCATATTTATTTAAAGAAATTATACCAGTTAGAGACCGCGTAGCCTAGACTAGAGGGTACAGCTGCTGATTGCGATGCAAGATGTTCAGAGTTCGTTTCCCGGAAACAATTATAGTATCTAGGTGGTTTTTACAAAGCGAATTTCGGCCCCAGGACGAGGCAGCCTAAAATGAATTCCTGGGGGTAACACCTAAGGGTAATAATAGGCAGCTGAAACGTAGCGCTGCCCATACTACCTCCTTGGTAATGCCGATCGACCCTAGCAAAAATAGCAAACTGTACCAGCTACTCTCCCAAAGCGTGAGAGTATAAAAGGAGACTACTACTACTACTACTACTACTATATCCATTATAGTGAATATGGAATATGGCTTTAAATTAGTATCCTCATCTGAGTATTTATAGACCCTTTTCTACTTGATATACAGTTCTTGTTTTCAAAAATCAAGGTATGACGGTGATTCGTATTTTAAGCACACTCCATTTTAGTATTTCGAACTTATGTACTTAGAACTGAAATAATTAGAAAACATTTCCGTCCAATTTTTCTAATTTTCCTATGGCTTTCTCTATGATTTTTAGAAATATATAAGAAGGAAGAACTCAATTAGTTCTGAAAATGATTATGCACATATTAGACGAGAGATTTGTCTTTTGGACTCTCTTTTAAACGTAATTTCGGATGCTGGATTTCCTTTAACAATAGTGCGGAAAACTTTCAAAGAAATAGTTTTTATGGTTAACTATTTAGTTATACGCTCAAATATCCGAATGAAATGTATGTTTATTCAAAATTGAGTTAATAGGAACCAAAAGTCCATAACATCAAATTTTAGGAAGGTTGAGACACAAAAATCTACCATCAATGGATGCCGAAGACAGGAAGTTATGACGAATGAACACCAGTAAACGATGAGAAATTGGAAGTGTCTGAGATATATATATATATATATATATATATATATATATATGTATATTGCTGTGTTACAACATGCTCTATTTGAGCTATTGCCTATTATAATAAAGCTATATTAAGCTAGCCTATAAAAAATAAGTTGTTTAATCACACATAAATCGAATATGAGGTAAACGAATGTTTCCGATCTTTGATTTTGGTTCGTTAAAGCTGTATAACTTGGTTTTTTTGTTGATAAACCTGATTGTTTGATTGATATTCATCTTCAAGAAAGCATAGAGGATACTTTTCAACCTTACCGGTGCATTCTTGAGCTGCAATTTAACAAATATAAGTAAAAATGCAATAATGTTGACAGCTTGATACAATAATGTAAATTTGTAAATTTAATATTTTTCTTATGAGAAAATTATGTGTGTAATGATGTCCTTATGTGTATAAGGAAGCTTTGTGTTAATTTTGATTAACATTGAAGTTGTTTTTATAAATTTATTTATAATTTTATATAAATTTAATTGTAAACTTCCTTATGCTTTATTAGAAATAAGCCGTGTAAGATGTTAATATTATAATCAAATATATAATTTTAAAATTTTGTAGAGAATATTTTGGTGTTTTCCTTTTTTTGTGTACGTTTGGTAATAAAAACGTTATTGTATTTTATAAATATTTGTAATTAATTTGGTCAATTTAAAGCTCCATTTTGATTTGTTAAGACCCTTGGGGTTCACAAAACAATTTGATAGTTGTTACTCGTTACTAAGTAATGTAAAGAAATACGATGAGTGTTTGCCAGAAAAAAACAATTTAGTTGCGATAAAACCTCGGAGAAGAGACCACGCTTATTTCGCAGCCCGGCAAATGTTGTAATTTGTGTCAAAAGCTTAATTATCTAAGTTAAATAAAAGTTCCAAAGTTGATCTACGTGTTTTAAATGTGTTTTCTTCCGTCTATGTACGTGAAATTGTGAAAATCTGCGAAAGATTCCAATTTTCGCGAGAAGCCCTAAGTAGCGTGGGTCGATATTCGTTTGTTCCATCAAATTATAATAAAAATTTATTTAAACATCCATAAAGAAATAAAAAGGAAGATCTTCGTAATATTGAAATGCAAAAATAAATACATTTAATTATAACAAGAAACCTACAAGAAGAAATTTAACCGAAAAGTAATTGAGGTTACAATATTAAACTTCCTAATACAAATCTAACAAGAAATAACTGGTATATTAATACGGGAGAGTGCTCAAGAGATCAATCCACTTACGGTTTTCTGTAATTTGGATGTCACTAACAACAATTAACCACTCTTATTTGTAACAACAACAAAGAAGTCTGGACAACCTGTTGCTGTGCTACGTGCGAAGTTTATCACGTGCTACCTCAGGATTCCCGCCAATGCTGTTTAATATGAGTTCTCCGGACAGAAGTGCGTTCCTCCAATTTTGAACTCAACGAACATGAAATAAAATTTTCCAGTATAAGGAAAATTGTTTAAACAATTTGAAAGAGTAATAAAATTATAATTGTTGTTTTATTATATAGATTTTGAATGATAAACTTGAATTGTATTATGTGTTAAAAGGGATAGCACGGATAATTTGAATTTAATTTGGGTAATTAAAATTTTAACTTGTTAACTATCTTGATTTTTCCCTATGTTTTCTTTGTGTTTGTACTTGTTTGTTACCAGCTACAAGAGTTCATACAGTACGACCAATTATAACAGCGGCCCTAAGATCTGCAATAAGGTTTGTGAAATATATTTGATTTGTGTTGGTTAAATAATGTATGAACTTATTTATTGTTAATATGCATCTAGGGGAGGATATCTTGATTAAGATTTTGCTATTGTTTTATGGCGCCCAATGTGTAAGGTTTAACCAGT